>OY998167.1:115135409-115244409 GCA_963921995.1 Oxystoma pomonae
CCAACCCAACCCAACCCAACCCCAACCCAACCCAACCCAACCCAACCCAACCCAACCAACCCAACCCAACCCAACCCAACCCAACCCAACCCAACCCAACCCAACCCAACCCAACCCAACCCAACCCAACCCAACCCAACCCAACCCAACCCAACCCAACCCAACCCAACCCAACCCAACCCAACCCAACCCAACCCAACCCAACCCAACCCAACCCAACCCAACCCAACCCAACCCAACCCAACCCAACCCAACCCAACCCAACCCAACCCAACCCAACCCAACCCAACCCAACCCAACCCAACCCAACCCAACCCAACCCAACCCAACCCAACCCAACCCAACCCAACCCAACCCAACCCAACCCAACCCAACCCAACCCAACCCAACCCAACCCAACCCAACCCAACCCAACCCAACCCAACCCAACCCAACCCAACCCAACCCAACCCAACCCAACCCAACCCAACCCAACCCAACCCAACCCAACCCAACCCAACCCAACCCAACCCAACCCAACCTAACCTTACCGTCGGTAACCTAACCTTACCGTCGGTAACCCCACCTTACCGTCGCGAACCTAACCTTACCGTCGCGAACCTAACCTTACCGCCGCGAACCTAACCTTACCGTCGCTAACCTAACCTTACCGTCGGTAACCTAACCTTACCGTCGGTAACCTAACCTTACCGTCGGTAACCTAACCTTACCGTCGGTAACCCCACCTTACCGTCGCGAACCTAACCTTACCGTCGTGAACCTAACCTTACCGTCGCTAACCTAACCTTACCGTCGGTAACCTAACCTTACCGTCGGTAACCCCACCTTACCGTCGCGAACCTAACCTTACCGTCGCGAACCTAACCTTACCGTCGTGAACCTAACCTTACCGTCGCGAACCTAACCTTACCGTCGCGAACCTAACCTTACCGTCGCGAACCTAACCTTACCGTCGCTAACCTAACCTTACCGTCGCGAACCTAACCTTACCGTCGCTAACCTAACCTTACCGTCGCGAACCCAACCTTACCGTCGCTAACCCAACCTTACCGTCGCGAATTTATACAAAAAAAAATTTTAAAAAAATAATTCTAAAATTTACTAATGTACCGTAGTATAAAATATATGGACAAAAACAATTTAAAAAAAAATATATATATCAAAAAAAATTGATGGAAAAATAATTTGTAACAAAAAAAAAATTAAAAATAAATAACATTTGAAGAAAAAAAAAATTAAAAATTTTAGAATGAAAGTGGAAAAAAAAAATCCAAAAAATTTTTTTTTAATTTTTATGTTAATTTTTTTATTATATATTTCTCTCAATATTTTTTTTTACAAATTTTTTTGTTCCTATTTTTTTTTTTTTTTTTGTAAAAATTTTGTTAATTTTATGTTTCCATAATTTTTTTATATATTTTTTTTTAAATTTTTTTTTGTCAATTTATTTTTCTCCAATTTTTTAAATATATTTTAGAATTATTTTTTTTTAATAATTTTTTTTTAATTTTTTTTGTATATATCTTATAGTCTCTTTTTTTTCAATTTATGTTTTATATCCCTCTTTTTAATTTTTGGGTTCAATTGGCTGGTTTAATGTTGGGTTCGCATCGGTAACGTTAGGTTCGCGTCGGTTTTTCCCAACAATTTATTTCCGTTTTTTTTTCCAACTTTTTATTATATTATTTTAGAAAATATAAAAATTTTTTCTATTTTTTTTTTCTGAAAAAATTTTGGTAGCCAAATTTGTTTTCCCAATAATTTTTTTGTGAAAGATAAAACTAACAAAATTTTTAGAACAAAAAAATAAGAAAAAAAAATAAGAACAAAATAATTTGTAAAAAAATAATATGGACAGAAAAATATAATAAAAAATTTAACATAAATATTAAAAATAAATTTTGAAAGAAAAAAATTGAAAAATTAAAAAATGCGAAAAAAAATTTCACAAAAAAATTGTTGAGAAAAAAATATTTGACTACCAAAATTTAAAAAAAAATGAGATAAAAATATAATAAAAAATTGGAAAAAAAAAATTGAAGAAAAAACAAAAATAAATTGTTGGCAAAAAAAATAACATGGAGAGAAAAATATAATAAAAAATTTAATAGAAAAATTAAAAATAAATAGGAAAAAAAAATTTTCAAAAAAATTGTTGGGAAAAAAATTTGAATACCAAAATTTTTACAAAAAAAATAGAAAAGAAAAATTGGAGATAAAAATGTAATAAAAAATTGGAAAGAAAAATTGAAGAAAATACCCAAATAAATTGTTGGAAAAAAAATTGAAAAAAAAAAATTTGATAAAATTCTTATAAAAAAAATTTGGAAAAAAATAATAAAAAATATTAAAAGAAATAAAAAAATTTTTTGGGAACAAAATTTGAGAAAAACATTAAAGGAAAAATTGGAGAAAAAAATTAAATGAAAAATATAACAAAAAAAATTGGAAGAAAAATTTTGAAAGAAAAAATTGGCAAAAAAAAAATTTGAAAAAAAAAAATATTTTAGGCAAAAAATTATTAAAAAAATGTAATGAAAAATTTAAGAAAAAAAATTGGAAGAAAAATTTTGAAAGAAAAAATTGGCAAAAAAAAAAATTTGAAAAATAATATAAAGGAAAAAAATAATTTTCCCAAAAAAAATGTTGAAAGAAAAAAATTTCGCTAAAAAAAAATATGGGAAAAAAAATTTTAGTATATATTTTTATAAAAAAAAATATGGAAAAAAATTTGGCAAAAAAAATATTTTGGAAAAAATTATTTCGAAATAATTGGGAGAAAAACTTAAGAAAAAAAATAAAATTTTAGGAAACTAAATTTTGACGTATTTTTTTTTCAGGATTTTTTTTCCAGTTTTCTTTCTTAATTTCTTTTTGCTCCAATTTTTTTTTAATTTTTTTTTCCTAAAATTTTTTAAAAAATTTCTGGAAAAAAAATTTTCACAAGTTTTTTGAAAAATAACTGTCATTTTAATTCCTGATAGTCTTATGGATAAGAACATATTTGGTCGGAATTGTTTTCAAAATTTCTTTAAAAAATGAATTTGCCATATTTTAATTCATATAAGTCCTATGGATTTGGCCATTCTACTTCTAAAATATTAGACTTGTAACTGTTTTAGTTTACGACAAAACTTAAATCGAAGGTGTTTTTTTATTTTTTTTTCAAAATTTCCTAAATTTTTTTTTCATTGTCGATAGCTTCAAACTGTTATTGTTTCCAGTGACGCACCCGAAAACCTAGGCAAACTGGTGCTTTTCTTGGTCCAAAGCTTTTAGTTTAGGCGAAATAAAAAAAAATCAAAACTAAAACAATGCCCCGAAATCCAAAACTGAGTTCACTTGAAAAACCGGTAGCTCTTAAATCAATTTAAAGAGGGGACTATAATTAACACAAGAATACAACAAGTGGCGAAAGATATAAGATAAGCTATAGTGAATTAATAACTCAACAGAAAGTATTTTTAAAACATGAAAATATGCGATTTTATGGTACCCATTTAGTCGGAAATTTGTTCACAAGTTTTTTTTGAATAATGAATTTGTCCTATTTTAATCCCTGTAAATCCTATTATGGAAAAGGTCATACTGCTTCTTAAATATTAGCCTTGTAACTTGTTTGGTTTACGAGAAAACTTAAATCAAAATTGTGAATTTTTAAAATTTTGGAAACTTTTTTCCTACTGCGGATAAACTCAAACTGTTATTGTTTTTAGGTTCAGCGCACCCGAAAACCTAGGTAAACTGGTGCTTTTCTTGGTCCTAAGCTATTAGTTTAGGCAAAATAAAAAAAAGTCTAAACTAACAATGCCACGAGATCCAAAACTGAGTTCACTTTGAAAGACGGTAGCTCCTAAAGAAATTTAAAAAGAGGACCAAAATTTACATTAGAATATAGTAGGTGCCAAAAGGTGTAAAATAAGCAATAACATGATTTAATACATCAATGGAAAGTATTTTTAAAACCTGAAAGTATGCGATTTTAGGGTACCCAATTGGTCGGAAATTTCATCAAAATTTCTTTAAAAAATTAATTTGCCCGAGACTAGTGACTGGTTTAGTTTACGCAAAAATGTGAATTTTTGTGTAAACTAAACCAGTACCACGAAAGTAAAACTAACAAAAGTGGAATGATAATACCCCCTGAGAAATTTCACAAAAATGACCGCCTAAAGAACGTAGTCACATCAATCGAATCGATTTGACATTCTTTTTTGTTTTTGTTGTGTCTTTTCCACAATCAGTAATTGGTATTTTTTACCATGATTTCTCATAATATATTAAAATTTTTTGGTTTTTTAAATTTTTGTTAATAGAAAAAGTAAAGTTATATCATTTTTAGATGGGTTTCAAGTCCCCCTGTAAACATGATATATATTTGCCTACTTTTTTTTATTAGCCACACACTTGTTTGAACCAAAACAAAAGTTACTAGGATGTTACACCGTTGTTTTTTTAGTCAAAATAAAGTGTTTTCGTTTTTTTTGTGTGTTTTTGCTAAAAATATAGTGTTTTGATTTGTTCAGTGCTGTTATACAACCGGAATGACTAGTTTTTTGCCTTCCATAGAGTTAGGGGAATTTTGTCAATACCAACTTATTTATATTATCATTCCACTTTTAATTCAGAATAGCGGACAACTACAAAAATCCCCAAAAACTCCCCGCTCTGTAAAAACCTATGGCTCCACCTATAAACAACCAAACAAACTACAGCCTGCATACGCCATGCTTTTTCTGTTAGCCCTAAACATCAGCTGATTGTCAATTTATAACCTAACCTCGAATGAACTTTTCAAAACAAAACAAATGTAAGTAAACATTTCTAACATTTTCTCGGTCCAAAGCTTAAAGTTTAGGCGAAATATTGAAAAATCAAAACTAAAAATGCCCCAAAATTCAAAACTGAGTTTATTTTGACAGCCGGTAGCTCCTAAACCAATTTGAAAAGAGGTCTATTATTTTCATCAGAATAAAGAAGGTGCCAAAATGTATAAAATAAGCTATAAAGTGATTTAATAAATCAATGGGAGGTATTTTTAAAACCTGAAAATATGCGATTTTAGGGTACCCATTTGGTCGGAATTTTTTTCAAAATTTCTTTAATAAATGATTTTAATTCCTATAAGTTCTATGGATATTGCCATCCTACTTCTAAAATATTAGCCTTGTAACTGGATTGGGTTACGAGAAAACTTGAATCAAAAATGTGAATTTTGAAATTTTGTTCAAAATTTATTTTTTCTATGTTCAGCACACCAGAAAACCTAGGTAACCTGGTACTTCTCTTGGTCCAAAGCTTTTAAGAAGGAAAAAAAAATGGCAATAAAATTTTGGAAAAAAGTTTCGAAAAAAATTTTGATAAAAAAAAAATTGAAAAAAAAAATTTGGAAAAAAATATAAAAAAAATTGCAAAAAATATTGTAGTAGTTGTTCTTTGAGTTTTATATTTAAAAGCAAGGAAGTTCTAATATATCTCAGAAAATTGGCACATTGGTAATTCTGCACAACTTTACCCTTATGTAAAGTGACCAACCGTCCCGGTTTGGCCGGTACAGTCCCGATTTTTAACCATTTGTCCCGGGGAAAAAATCCGTTCCGGATAGTCCCGATTTTTCAGCAAAAGTTCCGGTTCGCCCAGGTTTTGATACCACTGTATTTTGTAATTTTAAAATCTTTGCCATTAAAAAAACGGGTGTTCTCTGCCATCTCTAAATTTGAATTGAAACCTTACTTAAATTATTTTTCTGTAATAGGTATTTTGGAAAATACATCTTATTTGACTTCGAAGCAAAGATGAAAGATGGGATCAATCACCTCGAGGAGCTGAGTATGTCACATGAAGAACTTGTTGAAGAACAACAACATATTGTGCAAGTTGCAGCCGATGAAAGGTTTTAAATAAGTTTTTTTTGTATTAAGAACGCTATATAACGTATAGGGTTAGAATTTGACTTGTATCATAGAACTAGAATAGTGTTTTTGTTATGTATTACAGTCCATATTCGGTCGCCAGAGCGTAGTCTGTTTTAGAAAGGGAGCACCACGAGAAGGTAAGGTTGGCATTTGATAGAGAGGCTAGAGCATGGTCTTCAACTGTTCTGAGCGTTATATTCCCATCACTATCCTTACTCCCCTTAATGAACTCTTACTCAAACTATTTTTTTTTAATACCTACTTTAAATTATTTTGTTTAGAAAATGCCTTTTGTAAACATACCTAAATGTAAATTATTGTTTGGGAACCGCCGTCTAGCCTGGTCAAGAAGTTTTATTACTTAACGGACTTCTTATAACGTCCCGACTTTTTTAAAAATAAAAGCCGAAACGTGAAAAATATCGTATTTTGGGATATGAATAAGCTATTTATAGACCGGTTCTCAGAAATTAAAAAAACGCTAATTTTTTCTAATTTTAGTTTATTATTTAATCTATACTTTAAGAAATAACCCATATATAATTAAAAGTAATAAGGAAAATCCTGCACAATTCTTGGGATTACATAACAGCTATCATTATAATTATTATTTTTAAAAACAACAATAAAAATTATAAAATATGTAAGCAGAGGTAATGCATTTCATTAAAATGTTAGGTAAGTAGCACATCTTGTAAGATTAATTGATTAAAACATTGGGTTTTTTTCGAAAAATTAAAAAATTTAATGGCACATTATAATTTCTAGCAATAAAGCAGTTAACAGAAATAAAGATATTCCAAAAAGATCAATAACATGCGAAAAAAAAGAGTAAATTTTAATCGAAAGTAAAAAAAAAATATTTATCTAGCCAGTGCATATTGCAATTATTTTTGTCAAATTTACATATTTCCAAAAATGCCAAAATATTGTTAATTTTTCCACTTTAAATTAAATGGCAAAAACTGTTCAAGAGTTAGACGAATCACCGGATATGATTTTTCTTGTTGTTTGAAGGTGGTAGTCAATTTTAAACTTGACAGTAAACTAAAGTTTCGAACTTTCATTGTTTTTAGTTTTATGTATTTATAGTATTTTACTCGTGATTTTTTTGGTCTTATAAAGATGATTTTGCCATTTTATTTAAAAAACGTTAGAGAAAAAGTTACCATGAAATTAGAAAGAAAATCCCTATTTAAATTTGCAAAAATATAAAAGGTATTCCATTAAAAAAAACTTTTCTGCCTCTTTCGATTTGGATATATTTAGGGATATTTTTACTTTTTGGACAAACTGTATATTTTTTAAGCAAATATTTTAAAAACCCAAGACTTTTGACTTGAATAGTAATTTTTTTGTTAATGTCAGCCATCCATTAAAAGATTTGCTAGCATTTGTTCTTTCTCAAAAAATAATTTGATCTATTACTCTAAAGCGACTAAAATTCACTTTACGTTTCCATCAGTGTAAAAGTAGTAAACCACAGACTATTATTTTTCTTTACTGATATTACTAAATATACAATTCTGTTTTTTTACCTATAAAACGTATACTAAATATTTATAAAGTAGGACTGTACACGTTCTTTTAATATTTGTTAGCTTCTAAAGGCTAAAAAATGTGTTTTTAGGTATGTACAAATTTTGATATTAGTCCGTTGACTAAACTTGGAAGAATTATCGCTCGCATTGCAAGGGTAATTTTCTTTAGATAATGAGTGTACATCATCATTTCTTTTGCTAAAATATAGTGATAACAATGCACGTTTTTCGGGAATGCGAGTCTTATTTTTTTAAATTTAAAACGAGAAGTAAACGCAAAAGAAAAATTAAATAAAAAAAATTACATTTTTACATCTTCCGAATCTATTTACAGACATAACTATTTTATAATCATTTACAAAAATAATGTGCTGCATCATTCTTTTTATGTGAAAACAGGCAATAAAAATACAGACCATGTTTACAATAAGACAGATGTACATTACGAAGAATGTACGCAAAACACAAAGGTTGTTTAAGAAAATAACAAGGACATAAATAAAATAAAAGTTGTAAAAAACAATATAAATTTTGAGATCTTGCTAAAATATCGCCAACCTAATTTAAACAGCACCAAAAGAAACATAAAATTTTCCAAATATTTTAAAAATAAAGAATGTTGCTAACCTAGCCTAAACTAAATTATCTCATCAAAATTTATCTGTCTTCTATTCATTGCTGCCTTTTCTCTTCTTCCAACATGGCGTCTAGTTCATCTGTCAAATTTGCCAACATATTGCCGATATCGTTTAAGACATCAACTGGCTCCGATCTATAAGAAAAAAATTATATAAGCCTGAGAAACACTTATATAAAACAAGATTTGTTCTTATAGTAAAACTGGTTTTATTGGTTTATATTTTATTTTGTTTAAGTGTATCTTAGTTTATTTTAATTAATTTTATTTGAAATAGTTTATTTGTTTTAATTTTACTTTATTATACCTTATTTTAGTGTTTTGTTTGTATGTTTAAATTTTAACCTCACTCGAACTAAAGTATGTATTTTTTTCCAGTTTGTGTTTAATTTGCTTTAATTTGTTCAAATCCCGAATTTTAACCTTACTTCTAACTGGACCTAAAACTAGTATAGGGTGGGCCACAAAATTCCACACTTTTTGGATTGGCTATAACTTTTGACATGATTACTCGATTTTGAAATATATTGGCTTTTTAAAAAGATAAAACGTTAGAGTTTTTCGATTCGGTTAAATATTTACAATTTTCAAAAAATTCAAGATGGCGGAGAGTTTTAGAAAATGTATAATTTTCACCCCCCCCCCTGAAAAAAATGTATGTGCGACACTGAACAAACTCTAAAGCTTTCCCTACAAACGCTCATTGTTTCTGTGTATATTGAAGTATCATTTAATTAAATCAGTTGGGAAATAAAAAAGTTATAAGTTTTTTGACTACGAGTGTTTTGGCTTCGCATTGAAAAAAATCATAAAATTACATACATTTTCCATTTGCTATATCTTTTGACCTAATTATTTAATTAAGAAAAATACTAAGAATCTAAATACCCATTACTTTTTTATTTCTTATCCGATTTAATTAGGCGATACTTCGATATACGAAGAAAAAAGAGAGATTTGGAAATACTAATTTCTATTTTGTCCAGTGTCTTACTTTTAAAAAAATAAGACGTATAAAAGCTAACCCTTTTTAAAACTATCCCCCATCCTGATTTTAATTTAATGTCAAATTTTGAACAAACAGATGCAACCCTCATGTTCTGTCTCTTTAAACAATATTTTTTTTTAATTAACTAATCAGGCCAAAAGTTACAGCAAATTAAAAAAATATGTAATTTTGTGATTTTTTCCAATGTTAAGCCCAAACACTCGTAGAAGCACTAGAAGCTTATAACTTTTTCATTTCTTAACCGATTTAAATAAGTGATACGTCAATATACACATAAACAACGAGCATTTGTAGTGAAAGCTTTAAAGTTTGTTCATTGTCGCACATACAATTTTTTCAGGGGGGGGGGTGAAAATTACACCTTTTTTAAAACTGTCCGCCATCTTTTTTTTTTGAGAAATTTTAAATTTTCAACTGAATCGAAAAAGTATCACGTTTCATCTATCTAAAAAAACTAATACCTTTAAAAATCGAGCACTTATGTCAAAAGTAATAGCCAATCCAAAAAGTGCGGAATTTTGTGGCCCACCCTATACTATGCAAAATTTTTGGTCATATATTAGCAATTGGTCATAGACTGCTAATTTTGGAAAACCTAGAGAAGTGGTAAGAGAGAGCCACTGGTTGTGCTCCATGTTTTACATTTAAATGTGGAAAAACTAACAGAAAAAAATCGGATCCCGTAAATTAAAGACAACACAAAAATGAGAATTAAGTTTTTTTCGATAAACTCATTTGAGGCCTAATGGCCTCTCGAAAAAAATCGTGCCGAATAAGGAAGCCCTGTTTTGAGCCTTCTGTTAAGCTACCTGTCAAGAAAGGACAACAAAAAGACCATATAAATATAAAAATGAAAAAAAAAATTATTGCTTAGTTTGGTAACTAATTAATTTTAAAATTGATTAAAAAAATGGCGCCAGCCGGCACGTATAGCCATCCATAAAATCTTTAAAAAAAATTAAACTAAACATTTTTTTTGGTTGCCAATGCCAATCTTAATGTGAAAACCGCGTGTCGCTAGCTGCTACGGTTCGTGAGTTGCAAATTTAAAAAAAGTTTAATCCCCTCCTACCCTCTTGCCAACCCCCCACCCCTATCAAAAAATAATCAGCTATGCGTCTGGTGAGAAAGGATTTTTGTGCAAATTTGATAAAAATCGGTAAAGCGCTTGTTGAGTAATCGTGTTAGACAGGAAGACCCTATGACAAAAAATAGATATATTTTGACGATCCCAATATTAGTACGAATGGCTAAAATGGTTCCCCAATTCAACTTTTTACCAGTTTTCTCGTGTATTTACCTTGAACTGCTCGGCCTAGTACCGGCCACGCTCTGCGGCCGGTTCGGAGTGGGGGACGGATGGGGAGGAAGGCCGCCCCTCGGCTGAGGCGACGCTCGGTGGTACTCGGGCTGTCTCGTATTGGCTCGGGTCCGGATCGTACCAGCATTCTCGTTGGCAAACGGCAGCGAATCGGATTCCGTGCTTGAACTCGACTAAAAAAGATTCGTACGTATTTTAAATTAAGATTTAATAGTCGCAGCAGACACGTATAGTCATCCATAAAATTTTTAAAAAAACATTTTTTTTACATTATTTTTCAAAGCTGAGTAAAGTGAGGGAGAATTGAGGTACTAGATTAATTCTTTAAAGTGTATAAAATAGTGTTTTTACCTTAAAACTGGCATCCGATCCGTTCCTGTGCTGCAACGATAACGACTTAATCAACTCCTGCTCCTCGGCGCCCCACGACTGGGACGTGTTCAGTTTACAATGCGACGAACTAGGAGGCGTCCCGGGTGCTGGAGGGGGAGGTAGAGGCAGATCACCCTGTGAAAAAATTTACTATATATGCCTTCTTTTTAAAAAACCACTATTATAATTTAAAAAAGGTACGAAATTTTGTACTGCACACGCATTTTTTTTATTTTGTTTTTTTTTTAAATGTGGTTTTCGTCTTCCCTTCTTTTTGTTAGCAAAATATGTACCTGACTATCCAAAGATATGCTTAAGCTGTCAGAACTCGGATAGGCGGGCAAAGGCAACGGGCTTGACGTTTGTGCGTGGTGGATTTTAACAGTGGTCGTCGTTTCAGTTTCCACACAAAAAACGACATTATTTTAGTCAGAATACATAGTCATTTAACCAAAATTAAGAAATATTTAGTAAAACTGAAAAATACATATTTGTAGCATCTTTGGCTGAAAAGTTATTAATTTTCAAAACTCTCTCACAACCACTTAACCACCTCCCACCTACGTAGTTTCAACTGCCAAAATTAGAAATATTAATTGGAACATAACATTTAAAACTGAACATTCGTAGCAGCTTTCGTTAAAAAGTTAATCATTATTGAATTTTTAAATTCATCGTTCCCGTCTTACCTCTCTTAACAAAGCCACCCCCCCCACAACGTAGTTTTCTTATAATATTGTATTGTCACCAGAACTATAAAGCAATTACCAAATTTTAAGATGATCGGATATGTAGAAGTTCGTCAAAATAGATTTGCAAAATTTGTGCCAATTTTGACAGTCGTTTACACACCTTTTTTCCCATCAACGGGCTACCATAATGCATTTGATATTTGTTGCCGTCGATGAACTCCCTGGGCAACGTTTTGTACTGAGGATTGCCGTACTTCTCCGGGTTAAACTGTGGTTTTTCGAAATCCGGGAATAGGTTGGCTTTGGGACTGATTTTCGCTATGGGTCTTCATCGGATTATACCTCTTGGACGGGGTAAGGTGCCTCCTAAAATGATAAAAGAAACACAACATTTTAGTTTGAGCATTGGATCGATAAAAAAAAGGGGCACCTATTACTCTTGATATTATTTATATAGGGTGGCAGGACACAAAAAGTGATTGACCATAGTTTTATAACCAATGGTCGGATTAAAAAAACCTAAACATAAACGTTACGTAACAAGTGTTAAAAATCACATTTTCTAAATTTTAAAAAGTTCTAACTTGTCAAAACACTGTCTCAAAAAATATTTGTTTTTTGAAAGCTTCATTATTAAGAAACATAAAAATGTGTCACTTTAAAATTTGGTGAAATAATGACGCGAAAATATTTTGAATCGCGTTCTATTTTTACTAAAAAAGGTCATAATTTTTATGCCAGTGGCACACTAGAAAGTTTCATGGGGTGTGAGAAATTTCAACTTTTTAAAATTGTCTTAGAATTTTACAATGAGTCATTTTTGACATTTGCAACTTAAAATTTAAAATATATTATTTCTAGTTATGTTTTTTTTTAATCACCCTATGCAATGAATCAGACTTACCACCTTCATACAATATTCCATTTTCGTTAGTGGGCGTGATGTCACCGTCATCAAAAGATCTGGGACGCCATCCGATCTGTTGCTGATAATAAAACGTCTGCGTGTTATCTTGGGAAAATGTGTGGTGAGTCCTTTCGCCGGGATCCTCCAACGACTCCAAGGATTTGCCTCGACCCGTCTTTATCTGTAAGATAAAGTTGAAGTATATGGTTAAAAATACTCTGACAGTTGATAGGCACCTAAGCTCACACGATTGATACCCAACATATATAAAAAAGTATTTTGAAGATTCCTCTCCTCATTGTACCCCACTGGCTAAAAAAATTTATTTATTTTTAACTCTAAGTCACGTAGGTAAAAATTCTATAGCTGTCAGCGTCGGAAAATACTGCAACACTCAAAGGCATGTCTATTCTTAATATCTGACGCGATATTTTACAATTTTTAGCATTGGCGCACCCAACGGTGAGTTTAAGCCCTCCTCCCACAAGCCCACTGAAAAAAAAACTAAAACTTGGTATCCCTAGATAAACCCATCAGTCAGAAATATAATTTGATCAAAGTAGCCATATATGTAACATCCTAGACAGATTAGACAGACCAACCGGCTGGTAATAAATACCGAAACTTTTATGGAAGATAACTATATTCTCAAAATAAAAGATATTTTTTAAAACACAGGAATATTTTACAAGATTTTAAAGCTTATTCCCTTCACCATGAATGCCGTTTTATACACAATTGTTTTTATAATCAAAATGGTTTTGATTTTCAAAGCAGAACTGCTGCATTCATACAATGAGCTCCAGGCTACTGCGAACATAGGGGGAATCAAGTCCAATTTACTCTCCGTGCCGTACGAACGAGGTGGATTCGAAGCACGCTGCAGTGTTATCTTTTGGAAATTTATTTCATTTTTATTATTTTGTTTTATTTCTGCCTTGCTCGAGAAACAGTTTGGTAAGTTCTTGAGTGAAATAATACATTTTTAAAACTAAAAATGGATGTCTACGAAGTTGCCGAAAAATTGTAAATCACCCAGAAACTAGTTTATCAACGATTCATAGGTTTGTGCAGAATTTTGAAAAATGTAGTTGTGTAGCGCCAAGAAACCATAAAAACCCACTGTTTTGAATGACGAGCAGTTGATACGTCTTTAGCCACTGTCTTACGTGTTCTCAAAAAGAATGGTTATCATTCTTACAAAACGTCAAAAACGCTTCAAATTTTTCGGGAGGACAACTATCGTCATACGGAATTTTGCGAAACAATGATGGAAAGGGCTAATCGTGATGAAAACTTTCTGAGATCTATTCTTTGCATCTTCTTCTCATTATTGAATCGTCATAACCCAACACACGTTCGATATTGGTCGAGAGAAAATTTGCATTTGTATTTTGACGTAAGAACAGAGTATCACGTAACTGGACCATTTTTTATTGACGACAATTTGAATGGTTTTAAATACTTGGATCTACTGCAGTAGCATATTATTCCAAGTGCTAGGCGGTTGTTAGGTGTGAGATTTGGTGAAACATGGTTTCAACAAGATGGTTATCCCGCTAACAATGTTGGCCTTGTTAGGGAATATCTTGATAATGTAATCGGGTTATCAGTACACGGGGAACTATTTTATGGCCAGCTCGATCACCCGATCTTGGAAGAACTTCGGATTAAAATTGAAGAAGCTTTTCAAACTATCACCCCTAACATGCTTGGAAACATTAGAAGGGGTTTTTATAATAGGCTCGCTTATTATCTAGCCGAGCAAGGAGGACTTTTCGAACATTTGCTCTAATTTTTTTTTGACTGGGAGAATCTTTTTGGTTTTTAGAATGTATTATTTTACTTTGAGAATTTCGTTTCTTCTTATTATTTTCATTGTAACACAAGCAAATTATGTAACGGTGATTTTACCAATTTTTGACCCCCTCCCTATGTAATGTTTGTAACGGTTTGGCACGCCACTCTCTGTTTCTAAATTTTTTCGAATAAAAGTAGGTATGACGAAAATTTCAAGAAAGTTGAAGAAAAAAATAAAAAAAGTGGCAGAGCTCAAGTTTTTCGTAAAAAAAAAACGGTTTTTGTAAAGAAACAGAGCAAAATAAATCTTTTCACCCCTTTTTGGGTGTTACAAATATTGGCAGCCCCTTATTTTTCGCTTTTACCCTCCCGCTAGTTTTGAAGAATTGGTTCGCTACATGTTTCGAGATCATGTCATAAAACACCTCGAAAATATCAAATATAGTGTAGGGCCAGCTTTATTTAAAATCAATAATATCGCAAGCAAAAAGCTCTGCAGGAAAAACGGGCCGTTTATTGATTTCTTTGGCTGCTAGTGCTAGCTGCATGGTTTGGCCGTTTCCGGATAGATGTCACTAGTAGAACAGAATGGAAAGAAATTTAATTAAAAGCGAAGATATTTCTTTCTAATGTTACAACCTCACGAGTTTATCGCTCAGTATCGTAAATAATGGACCCTGCCGCCTCCTTTAAGCAAGAAAAAGCTGTGGTTTGGACCTGAAAACATCTAATTTTTAATTTAGTCAGGAGATAATAACAAACTGGCACCATTGCTCAATATACCTGTTTCTTTTGTGCGCACAGAACATTCTATGCCATTTCTGTTTGATTTATTGAAATCCTATCCCTAAGGAAAATCTTGGGAACCCTGTATAAGAACTAGAAAAGTGTTCTTTAATAAGTTGGCTAACCTTGAATTGTTTGTTCAAAATTTAGAGTCTGAAGAACAAGTGCCAGACATAACCTATTTACAACTGAGGTACACAAATTACCAGAAGCTTTATGAGGACTTTGACCAGCTTCAGACCCAGATTGAGAGCATATGTGATGACCTGTTAGTGGACGAGCATATTTTGGAGCGCGAAACATTTGAGGAAAGGTATTATTTATCCTTATCAACTTTGAAAACGTTTTTGAATAAAACAAACGAAAAAAGTACTCGTAATGATGTTAAAAATAATAATAATTCCAACGATGTTAAGTTGCCTGCCATAAAGTTGCCAAAATTTGACGGTAAGTATAACAGGTGGCTTGAATTTAAAAATTTATTTAGTTCATTGGTGCATCAAAACGCTTCAATAAGTAAGATTTCTAAATTACATCACCTTCAAGATTCACTTGAAGGCGATGCAGCAAAAGTTATTCAGTCGTTAGATTTTTCAAATGAAAATTATTCAGATGCGTGAAAACTTCTTTGTGAAAGATACGATAATTCAAGATTACTCGTAAATAATCATATACAGTCCATTTTTAATATTGAAGTCATTCAAAAAGAATCTGCGTCTCATTTAAGACAATTAATTGATATTGTTTCCAAAGACATGAGAGCTTTAGCAAGTTAAAACAACCCGTAGATCACTGGGACGCATTACTTATTTTTATCGTTTCTTCCATGGTTGACAAATCTACGTTACGTGAATGGGAAGCTTATAAATCAAAAAACGAATTACCCAAATGGAATGAAATTATAACATTTTTACGTTCTAGAGCCGATCTTTTGGAGACACTTAAAATTGGTTGTAATAATTTTGAAAAATCTAATAACAAAAGTCAAAAAAAATTTACAGTAAATAGTACGTTAAAATGCAATTTTTGCCAAGATTTATATGCTATTTATAATTGCGAAAAATTTAAAAGGCTTGCCATATCTGAAAGGATTGACAACGTCAAACGATTAAAACTTTGTATGAATTGTTAAGGAACATCACATTCAGAAGATAGATGTTTTTTGGGTCCCTGTAAAAAATGCAATGGTAAGCATAATAATTTATTATGTAAGAATTTTCCTCAAAAATCTACTGTACAAATAGTTGAAGCTCCGCTAACGCAAGAAAATAAATCAAATGCTGAAAACGAGGAAGCTACTACTTCTACTTATAATTTTCATGTGAATCCAAATTTGGATGAACAAACTTTGCTTTCAACTGTCATGATTAAAGTAAAGGGAAAAGATAACAATTTTTATTCATGCAGAGCTTTACTTGACAGTGGTGCTCAATCCAATTTTGCGTCCAAAGAATTTAGCGATAAATTGAACTTGCAACTGTTTGATTCAAAATCAACAAATATCACCAAATGGTGCAGCTTGTCTAATTTTTCTACAACAAGTAATTTTAACACTACTATTCAATGTTATGTAGTTCCAACAATTTCTAATTAATTGCCTAATTTTAAGATTGGTATAAAAAATTGGAAAATTCCAGAAAATCTTCCTTTGGCAGATCCTAGATTTTTTGAACCTCAAAATATTGATATGTTCATTGGTTGTGGATTATTCTGGGAACTATTGGTTGTTGGTAGGATCAAATTAGGCAAACATTTACCATTGCTACAAAATACAAAATTTGGGTAGCTTGTAACAGGGGTTTGTCCTATTGTTTCTCCAGTTTCACAAAGAGACTGTCATTTGGTTAAAAAAGAATTTTCAGAAGATGATCAGTTGAAAAAGTTTTGGGAAATTGAGAATGTGCCTAGTGAATGTAAAATGTCACCTGATGACTTGGGAGTGTGAGACGATATTTGAACGGACTACTTTTAGAGATGATGAAGTCAGATTTGTGGTACGCATTCCTTTGAAATACCCTAAATATTTATTGGGAGATTCTTATCAAGTTGCTTTGAAACGTTTTGGTTATTTAGAACAAAAATTATCTTCAAAAAAGAATTTTGAAATTGAGTATAAAAAAATTATTAATGAGTATGAATCGTTAAATCATTTTGCCTCATCATGGGGTCCTAAAAGAATCAGCTTAACCACAAAATTACGAGTGGTTTTTGACGGTTCTGCAACATCTTCGTCAGAATGGTCTATAAATGATTTGCAATACAGGGTTCCTAAGATTTTCCTTAGGGATAGGATTTCAATAAATCAAACAGAAATGGCATAGAAAGTTCTGCGCGCACAAAAGAAACAGGTATATTGAGCAATGGTGCCAGTTTGTTATTATCCCGGACTGCTTTCATGAGAAAAAATCGTCACCACTCTTTCATTGTGAGCATAAATCATAGTTGCAATAATAACCGTTGACAAGATGTCTGCAAATTCCGCTAGATGGCGGCCACACCATGAGATGATCGAGGAAAAACTGGGATTCACAGGCATTGCATTTTTATTTCCTTTCGAGTCGCTTCAGTTTCGTAAATTTTGTGTTTTTAAAATGCCGTATACTCGAGAAGAAAAGATTTTTATTATTAAAAACTAAATAAAGAGTGACAGTGCGGACGAGGTCATTAGGCTTTTTGTTTTTGCGTTTCCAGATCGACCGGTTCCTGTGGCTCAAACTGTCTACAACATTTATCATCGTTTTGAAAGGTACGGGTGCATAAATGGTTGTAGAAAGTGTTACCACGACGGCGAAATACCAGAGCATCCCGTTCTTCCACACAGGGTGGAACGAGACGAAATGGTATGCGCTTACGTTGAGGCACATGAACCATGTTCGACGAAACCGATTGCGGAGGCACTGGATATTCCCAACAGTACTTGGCAATGGATCCTAAAAAAATACGGCTACAAGTCGTTTCAGATTGGGAAGTCGCAGGAATTGCAACCAGGTGATTATTTTCGACGGTTAGAATATTGTGAGGTTATAAGGGATAAATGTGACAGGAACGAAAATTTCCTATCAAAAGTTTTGTTTAGTGACGAGAAAACATTTGAACTTCATAGCTCTCACAATCCACAAAATAGCCGCTATTGGTCCCGCGAAAATAAACATCTGCACGCAAGTGTTAGAACGCAACATCCTCAAAAATTAAATGTTTGGAGCGGTATTGTCGGGGATCACATTATTGGACCCTTTTTCATTGAAGGGAATTTGAATAGCCAAAAATATGTTGATCTTCTCCAACACCAGGTTTTACTACGGTTGAGGGAACTCAACATAAATTTGGACGAATTGTGTTTTCAACAAGATGGCTGTTCATCCCACAATTCAGAATTATTTCCACGTATGGAAATATCCGATGGCCTCCTCGATCACCAGATCTTGCGCCAAATGACTTTTTCCTATGGGGTTGTTGGCAACGCCCTCACTTACGGCCTACGACTATACAGGAGTTGAGGGCGAAAATTTTGGAGGCGGGCAACTCTATCACCCATGAAATGTTGGCTGCTACGCGCCAAGAGTTTTACAATAGATTGAGATATTGTGAGGCTCAAGAAGGGGACAGATTTGAACATCTAATCTAATTAAAAATTAGATGTTTTCAGGTCCAAACCACAGCTTTTTCTTGTTTAAAGGAGGCGGCAGGGTCCATTATTTACGATACTGAGCGATAAACTCGTGAGGTTGTAACATTAGAAAGAAATATCTTCGCTTTTAATTAAATTTCTTTCCATTCTGTTCTACTAGTGACATCTATCCGGAAACGGCCAAACCATGCAGCTAGCAGTAGCAGCCAAAGAAATCAATAAACGGCCCGTTTTTCCTGCAGAGCTTTCTGCTTGCGATATTATTGATTTTAAATAAAGCTGGCCCTACACTACATTTAATATTTTCGAGGTGTTTTATGACATGATCTCGAAACATGTAGCGAACCGATTCTTCAAAACTAGCGGGAGGGTAAAAGCGAAAAATAAGGGGCTGCCAATATTTGTAACACCCAAAAAGGGGTGAAAAGATTTATTTTGCTCTGTTTCTTTACAAAAAACGTTTTTTTTACGAAAAACTTGAGTTCTGCCACTTTTTTTATTTTTTTCTTCAACTTTCTCGAAATTTTCGTCATAGCATAGAAAAAAATTATTTCCCCCATGGTCATACTCTACTTTTATTCGAAAAAATTTAGAAACAGAGACGGGATCAGTTTTCCTAAAACGGGGGATCTTGGTTTCGAGTGAGAAGATAAAGGGCGCCGCAGGCAAAAATTTTTCAATTAAATTAGCCGAACGCAAAAATGTTAGAAAAACAAAGCACGAAATAAAAATGGCGCCGCTTACAATTTTTTTTCAAAAATTACGTAATTTCGGGAACGCAAAGAAATAGGTCTAAAGAGTATAATTTTTAAGAAAAAAATATCAATTTTCTCGCCCTCCTCCACTGGGACTACAGGGGCCGTGCACAAATTACGTAATGGTCATAGGGGGGAGGGGGGTTACAAAACGTTACGTAGGGGGGAGGGGGGTTTTCGACAGCGTTTGCATTTGTGTGAAACTAAGAAAATTTGGAATGAAAATAAGTGAAAAGTTTTTTTTTTTTGGGGGGGTAGTGGTCTTGAAATCGTTACGTAATATTAGGAGAGTGGCGTGCCAAACCGTTACAAAACATTACATAGGGAGGGGGTCAAAAATTGGTAAAATCACCGTTACGTAAATTGTGCACGGCCCCACATCTGACTGTTCCTCCTTTTTGATTTCGAATCAAAGTGCAAAACCCGGGTTGGACGTGCGAAGGCGTCAACCCGTCCTATTTGCTTGATAAAGTTTCTACGGAAATATCTCAGTCGATTTCTCCGGCCGTGTATGAACGCTTTAGGTTAGGCATTTGCATGTATCTCAGTCCCCAGCCTGTAAACAGTGCGTAAGGACAATGGTTACATTGGGGCTTTTCCGTTTGTCTGCGTCTTATACACGGCTGCTTGGCCCCCTAAGGATTTGCTTAGGAACCCTGTATTTAATTATATACATAATTTAAAAAGTTGACTTATTTTAACGTAAAATAGATATTTTGGTAACAAGGGCAGAAAATCCATTTCATTGACCGAACAACGTAGTAGTCAAGCAGTCGAGTGCGGAAAAAAATATTTTCGCAAGCGTTAGGAACCATTGTTTTTTTAAGAGCGTGAGGAAATAGTAGTTTACACAACAAGCATGCTATGATGGTCATTAAGCGCGAAGATTAAGTTTAAGACGCGAGCTGCAGGCGAGTGTCTTAATTTATTTTAGCGTGTAATGACCATAACATGCGAGTTAGTGTACTATACTTTACCTAGGATCAATAAAAAGGTCATCATAAATATCAGAAATTATTAAAAATATTAAAGGCGAACACACCCACTCAAAAACCTTTATAACCTATTAAAAACGTCAAAACAAATAAGGTTACCAATAGACCTTTTATATATATTTTTTAAAAACAACGTTTTTTTTTTCTTAAAAATGCGTAATATGTCAATTTAACGGGACTTATTTTTCGTTAGGTACTAAAATTATATTGAATTTATTTACGTTTAATAAATATTTATGGTCTTAAAAATATACATAAATAATTCACATTTTTGCGTCAATTGGTGCTCTTATAAAATAAACGTTCATCGTTTGTCGCGCCATCTTGTGCTTTACGTCAAAGCTTTATTATTATCCAAGACCGTAAGTGAGTCATTAAAATCGTGTTGCTATTTTTTTCAGGCCAACTTGATTGGAAGACTTTTGGTAAAGCTTTTTCCGGAAAATGAAAGATCGGGGTCGTTATAGTATCGTCGTTAAATAATAAGGTATGTACAAATTTATCGAAATTTTTTAATTTATTTACTTACTTATATATTGATCATTTTCCACAAACTTCTGCAACTCTTCAATGTACCGGATGGAGTTTAAATAGTCGACGATGTGAGGGATCTTGTTCAAGTAAGTGTAGTCTGAATGCTGATAGTTGGAGATGATTCCGAGTACGTTGTTTATTTTAAGGGTTCGTTGTTGAGATTCTATGCCTCCAGAGTGAGGATGCGTCATGTCTATGTCTATATAGACTAGGTCGGTCAGATACAATCCTGCAATAAGAAGAACAATGATTTTTATGTAACACCGCTCCAAAAAACCATGTTTTTATAAACATGCAATAAATCGCCACCCTTTTGGGTTTTCATACGTCGCTAGAACTTTTTCACTGTTTGTCGTAGAAATATGAAACAAAAAGTTAATTAATTGTTCGATCATTGTCGATTTTTTTTATTTGAAAATTTTTTAATATCTGTTTGATGGAGACTAACATAAATTCGAGATATTTGCACTTTTACAAAATAATGATCAAAATTCAAAGTTGGCATAACAATTTTTAAATTCTAGGATTAATGATATTGTTGTAGTGTTACGTTTTTGAACGATTTAGGCATTTTTTTTATTTTTATAACCGCTACGTGAGCTAGTGCATGTAACTATTGGGGTTCTGGACCACTTCTGTATTTTGCGTTAATAACACCCGTAGTGTTGGTGATTTGCTGAACGAGCGTTTGTCTTCATTTATATAAAACTCAGCTACTAGCAGAGCTAGAATAATGTACTATACGTGAAACGTGAAAAAGTATTTTTGCATACCGATCGTATGATGTAAAATTTTTCCGAATCGGATCAAATTCGACCGAGTTCTGGGTGTTCTTGTATTTTTGCTCTGGATTTTTGATTAAATAATTTATATAATTCTAGGTATGGAATTTTCCAAACTTGAGCAAGGGGGATGTCCTTGTTCGGTTTGCATCGAAAAACTTTCAAAACTTTGGACGGTTTTCTTAATTTTTTCTACATTTCTAACATACGATTTATTTTACAAATATTGGTCTTTACCAAGCGTTTTTAATAAATAGTTTTATAGTTATAGGGCTCGAATTTTTTAGTTTTTGAGATATATCATGCAGTTTGTATTTTTCTTATAGAAGGACCCTTATTTTTTTTACTTTCTAAAATGGACATAAAATTCCTTTAAAAATTATGTATCACACATAAAATTCGGTTTAGTACTTTTAAAGATATTTGACTTTTTCTTTATTCCAATAGTAGGCTTATTTTTTAAGGGGCAATAATGTTTAAAATAAACAATCCCACAATAGATGTTAATTTTCAAAGCCTCCTTAATTTTGCGGACGTCTGGAATTATTATCTATGCAATAATTTTAGAAACTTACAGTAGGCCCTGATTTTCTTCGATTTTTAAGGAGGTGGGTAATTAACCAAGTCACCTATGGTTTGACAGGCATTACAGTTTGTCTAATTTTGGGATCCCTTTAGCTTTTTATATTTTACGTTAAATGTATCAAAATAAAGAAAAGTTCCACATGCTGAAATGCTTTCTAGTGGAAGTGCCAGACATTAAAATATAGGACCTCACAAAAAAATGAGCTAACACTTTAAGATTTTCACCATAGGTAGGGGCATGTTTAGGGATACCAAAAATACGAAATTGCCACCTATAAAGTGTAGCACTACAATATGGTAACACTGTAAACATTAAAATAGCGAGCTCTCCTTCAAAAAAGGTAATGGTACGAAATCCGGATCTACGGTTACCATTACTTTTGAGGAAAGCCCTGCCTACGCCACTAAAAAAGACAATGCTTTAAAATATGAAGAATCCAACCATCTAAACCAAATGTAAATATTTTTTTTGAATTAGCCAAATCGTTCTAACGATTTAAAAAGCTCATACTCATGTTTTTGTCTCTGGGAGTTCTACCCAGAAACATTTGTAACTTCAACAATCACCAGAAATACCTAAAAAAATAAGAAGAAAATAAAAATATCAAAAACTCGCGCTTCGAAATCTGAGTTATGCATGTGATGCGAGAAAAAAAAAATGGTGACAGTGAGAATTAGTACCAATAAATAATAATAGTAGTAAATGAATAAAAAAACCCTGCTACTAGAAATAAATGCAAAAAAAGTTAGCATCTTTAAGAGAAGATTAAAACTGATCACTTTTGGTTTTAATCTTCTCCTGAAGTTTTAATTTTCTCCTCCTTCTAAGGTTCTGCTTTCTTAACCTTTTCCTAAAGAAACGCGATTTGAGGCATATTTTTTAGTTTTAGAGGGTTTGTTCAGAAATAAATTAAAAGTTTTGCGTTTATAAATTGATCTTTTTCTTGGATTTGTAGTGAGATCAACCTGTAGGAGATCAATAGAGGGTTTTTGGATTGGTTTTTTTGCCACTTTGCTATGGTTATCGTTATTGTGCGCGACACAGTAGCAAATTGTTATATTTAATTAGAGATTATAAAAATTGTACTAATCGTTAGTTTTTATATATTTTTTTTTGGTATATTTTACTACAGATTTGTAACATAACACGACATAACAATTATTGCAAATTACTTAACGAACGCTTTCCGTTATTTCAAGCAGTCCAAAGACTTTTATTTTAACACTACGATGTTATGGTTATTATATGACAAAATTAAAGATAACCATAACAGCTGCTAAAGGGCATGTCCAAAAACTTTCAACTGATGGCCCTTTAGATATTCAGATCACATTTTCATCGTTAAAATGTATAACATAAGCATTTAAAGAAAACAAGATAATTCTTAATCACTTTGTTCCCAAACGGCGACATTTTCTATTCCCAGGAACAAATTTTCCTCTATTGGTGCCAGATTGTAACCTTAAGGCGAAATTACACAGACGAACATGCTCAAACAAAAGCTCGTGCAAAAGATCTAAAATTTTTTGCGTGAACATTTTTGTGAACATTTTGTTCGGGTAAATTTTTGAGCAAATTATTGCTATCTATTTTGGAAACATGTTTTTAAAGATGATAATAAATAAAATTTCATATCAGTGATCAGTGATCTCAATTCTTTAAAAAAATAGAACACCAACTTTTATTTTAAATCTTTGTGAAAAAAAGCCGACGCAAGCGAAACATTATTATTGGCCACATGGATTTGGGTTACTTATAATATTTTTTCTTAGGGTTTTTCCCGGATTTTTTTGCCCGGGTGTTTTTTTGAAATTTTCTTGCGAGTTTTTTTTGTTTCCGATCTTTTTTTTCCTAAATTAAAAAAAAAACCCAGGAAAATTTTTCTTTTCCAAAAAAATTTTGAGTTTTTCAAATATCGGCAAAAAACTCAAAAATTTTAATTTTAAGCGGTAATCCGCGCCTCACGACTATGAGGAGTGGTGGGGAGGGTGATATTTTTTAAACATATTTTTGTAACTTTACTTCACTCTTAGCTTTGATTGTTTTTTTTAATTCCTCACACCAGATTTACCTAGATAGTGTAAGGCCCCAAGGGTTACTTAAAAAAGCAAAAGGTTCATGAAAATGCTAAAGATATAGATATCAACAAAGTGAATCTCTATCAATTTAATGTAATAATCAATCAAGGTCGATTACTGACACAGAACAAACAATATGCAAAGGGGCAACATTCCGATTCAAAAGGGTGGCCGGCCTACTAGCTGTGAAATCCAAAATGCGAGTTTTACGCGTCAATAAAATAAAACGAAATAAACAAGTTAAAGCGTACTCAAGGAAATTTTTTTGTTTTGCGTCGGAGAGCCCTTTCTTTATGGAAAGATTTGTTCTAAAACTTTCATAAAAAAACTGCGTTGACCCTGGTTTGTTGTCATGTAATTTTGTGTGTCAATGTAAATTTGACCAAAACCTCCTCTCACTAGTCTACGGTTTTTACCTTCTCTTAACCCAGCAACAGCAATAAATAAGTGCCAATTATTATTTTTTTATTCCCGTTTTTTTTACAACCCCAATAAAGTTACAAGTGTACTGGCATATCCCATATAAAAATCAGATCAATCGAAGTTGCTTATGAGGTAAAACGTGAATTTCGACATCAAATAGTTTTTCCGTCGGAAGGCATAATTAAAAATACCTTGTTTTAAAACTTAGTCTTTCTATTTTCAGTTAAGTTCAATGAATTCCCATAAAACTATAAAATTTAAATTTGTAAGAAATTTCTATACCAACATTTCTTCAAACAAATTTTGCTTAACATTGAACAAGATTTTGCTCGAACTTTTTTTTGAACATTTTGCTCAAGAGGCTCGTGTAAATGTTTGTCGGCATTTCAACATCAAAGGAAAGTTTGTCTGTGTAAATGCGCCTTTAACGAACTAGAACCGGCCTTGGACTGGGTCCGCCGTAATCGGTTCTTTTGAACTCGAGTTGCTTTGAGGTAGACACGGTGGTTCTAATTCGAGAGAGAGCCTAGAAAATAAAAGATTTTATTTTAAAATCCAGAATATTTTGTTTTAGGGATCAAAAGACTGATACATGAGTTTGGTTTATTTTAGAATTCATAATTATTTTTTTCACTGTTCTGTGAAAGAAAATGAACTGCATTTAAACACTTGATTTCTTCGGGAGTTTTAGTTATCATTTAATTGACTGGATAACCTTTTTCTACTTAAGTAATTCTTTTTTCTTGCATGACTAAAAAGTTAAAGTGCAACTTTTTCCAAAGCAACTAAAGCAGACTCTATTTATTCCTACATTTATATCTACATGGGCATCAAGTAATATTTAAATAATCTATTACATATCATTTCTATAATCATATTTTTAGCCTCTAGTCTAGAGGCAGGCAATGCGTGTAAACTTTGAGTCTAATTTCAATCTATAATTGCTCAGCAACTAGTGGGCTACGAAACAAACAGCCAATTTTGTAGTAAAACAAATTTCCTAACGTTTAATACCACTCCCTTTGTAATCGTATTGCGTTGCACTAAAACCATAATCACTTTGGAAATCTCCCTCGTATCATGGCGGAAGCCGCCGCACATTCTACTTATTCCCGAGGGTTCCGGGTTACTAAAGAATATTTCATTCCTTAACATATGAATCCAAAAATACCAACCGCGAGCATGGTGGGTTTCAGCTATCTTCACTTTTCAATGTATCAAAACCCAACCCAACCCAACGCGTACCCCCCCCAATTTTCAACTCCCGCGTTTCACTACTGCGAACGCCATCGCTGTGCCAAATTTGCGTTTCTAATTAGGGTAGTAAACCCCTTGCTTTATTTTTTCCCTTGTCTGGCTAAGGTTATACAGGGTTCCTAAGCAAATCCTTAGGGGGCCAAGCAGCCGTGTATAAGACGCAGACAAACGGAAAAGCACATTAGGCAGAAAAGGATGGGCATGGGGCGATGTTGTCACTACATTTTACATGTAGTAAATCCATTCCAGTTTGTTGTTTTCTAATGTTTTCCATTTTCATACCTTTAGGACTGGAATAAAAATTGTTTTTGCTCGACTTTAATACCAAACTGATGAAAGATATCGTAAAAAAAAATATTTTTCGGCTTTTCATTTTGTAACCATTGTCCTTACGCACTCTTTACAGGCTGGGGACTGAGATACATGCAAATGCCTAACCTAAAGCGTTCATACACGGCCGGAGAAATCCACTGAGATATTTCCGTAGAAACTTTATCAAGCAAATAGGACGGGTTGACGCCTTCGAACGTCCAACCCGGGTTTTGCACTTTGATTCGAAATCAAAAAGGAGGAACAGTCAGATGTGGGGCCGTGCACAAATTACGTAACGGTGATTTTACCAATTTTTGACCCCCTCCCTATGTAATGTTTTGTAACGGTTTGGCACGCCACTCCCCTAATATTACGTAACGATTTCAAGAACACTACCCCCCCCCCCAAAAAAAAAACCTTTTACTTATTTTCATTCCAAATTTTCTTAGTTTCACACAAATGCAAACGGTGTCGAAAACCTCCCTCCCCCCTACGTAACGTTTTGTAACCCCCCCTCCCCCCTATGACCATTACGTAATTTGTGCACGGCCCCTGTAGTTCCAGTGGAGGCGGGCGAGAAAATTGATATTTTTTTCTTAAAAATTATACTCTTTAGACCTTTTTCTTTGCGTTCCCAAAAATTTTTGCGCCTGCGGCGCCCTTTATCTTCTAACTTGAAACCAAGATCCTCCGTTTTAGGAAAACTGATCCCGTTTCTGTTTCTAAATTTTTTCGAATAAAAGTGGAGTATGACCATGGGGGAAATAATTTTTTTCTACGGTATGACGAAAATTTCGAGAAAGTTGAAGAAAGAAATAAAAAAAGTGGCAGAGCTCAAGTTTTTCGTAAAAAAAAAACGTTTTTTGTAAAGAAACAGAGCAAAATAAATCTTTTCACCCCTTTTTGGGTGTTACAAATATTGGCAGCCCCTTATTTTTTGCTTTTACCCTCCCGCTAGTTTTGAAGAATTGGTTCGCTACATGTTTCGAGATCATGTCATAAAACACCTCCAAAATATCAAATGTAGTGTAGGGCCAGCTTTATTTAAAATCAATAATATCGCAAGCAAAAAGCTCTGCAGGAAAAACAGCGCCGTTTATTGATTTCTTTGGCTGCTAGTGCTAACTGCATGGTTTGGCCGTTTCCGGATAGATGTCACTAGTAGAACAGAATGGAAAGAAATTTAATTAAAAGCGAAGATATTTCTTTCTAATGTTAACAACCTCACGAGATTATCGCTCAGTATCGTAAATAATGGACCCTCCTCCTTTAAGCAAGAAAAAGCTGTGGTTTGGACCTAAAAACATCTAATTTTTAATTTCATGGTGTGGCCGCCATCTAGCGGAATTTGCAGACATCTTGTCAACGGTTATTATTGCAACTATGATTTATGCTCACAATGAAAGAGCGGCGACAATTTTTTTCTCATGAAAGCAGTCCGGAGATAATAACAAACTGGCACCATTGCTCAATATACCTGTTTCTTTTGTGGGCGCAGAACTTTCTATGCAATTTCTGTACCTTCCTGGCAACTCTCGGCCACCTTCTAAAGGTCTAAAATAGGTCATTTTTTCCCTTGTCTAGATCGCCAATTTTGTACCTGCATTAAGACTGAAAAAACATAATCAAACTCCATTGTCTGTGTCATTGCTTTATATCCACCGATCTACCCTGAGACCAAATCGTTTCTGTACATATAAATCGATTAATTTTTATTCAATTCATTATCGAACCTAAGCAAGGGGATTGTCCTTAGCCACTCTTGTAGTTTTTAGGTGCTTTTTATTGACCTTTACGGAGCGCTATATCTTGCTTATGATCAAGCCATGATGGAAATTTAAGGCTTAAAATATTTTAGCATAATTTAAGGAGTAACGTTTTTGATGAAGCAATTTTTTACTATGTTTTTCACATTTTTATGTCATGATATTGCTCAGATTTAAAAGCTTTCTTTCCAAAGTTTCGATTTCTAGATTAAAATACTTAAATTTTTCAAGTTTTCACTGTTTTTTAAGCGTTCAAAAAAAGTACTGCCAAAAAACATTCTCTGGTAAAATGAAAAATATTTTAAGGTTGTTGAAGAGAGACAAAAAAACAACTTAAATTTTAATTTTTCAAAGTGTAAAGTGTGTAAAACATAAGGTGGGATTAATTTCTTTCAACCAAAGTTCTTTACAGTTTTTAAATTTACTAAAAAACGTGTCCTACTAAAGTATAGCACATCTAAAAATAATTTAACAGGTAAAATTTAAGAAAATTATTTTAAGGTTCATCATGGCTTGACCATTAGTTTTGGAGTAAAAAAACGTCCCTGTGTATCATTTTTGCAACCCTTTTGGATAACACCGAGATCATGGCGATCGGATCAGTAGTTTAGGAAATAGCTTGAAAAAAATATTAACGCCAGTGTTTTACTTTGAGCCATTTTGTATAATTTATAATCGATTTGATCACACGAAGTAAACAAGCAAGCCAAATTTTTTATCTACTTTTAAAAATCTAGAGTGTATTAACCATAATTTGTAATCAAGTTGGCCATGCATGTCTTTTGATCCTATACCGAATGTAAGGAAATTTTTTGAGGTGAGAAGGTGGCCGAGTGGATAGGGTTTCAAACAATCGGTTGAATAATCCTAGTTCTTGCCCAAGGCCGTGAGTTCAAAACTCGTGTCGACCAGATATATTTTTATTTAATTTTGAAAGCATTTAGCGCAGGTATATTTAACTATATAACTGATTTTTGAAATTCAAAAACCTAAAAAGCAACACAAAAAAGAGAAATTCTTTTTAGAAAAGTTTTGGTTAAGTTGAAAATAGCTTTTCAGTTGTTTAATGTTTAACCTTTAAGAAGCAAAAAGTCTATAATTAACATATTACAAAATCTATAAACCACAATAATTAATACACAGCAAACCCATAACTATCATTTTAAAATCCACAAAAGTTTAGATGAAGGTAAAACAAATAATTTTTTTCCAATGCATATATATAATTACATAAATTAAAAACTTGACTTATTTTGACATAAAATAGATATTTTCCTACCAAGTGCAGAAAATCTACTTTATTGACCAAACAATGTAGGAGTTCGGTCATTGTTAAGCAATCGAGTGCGGAAAAAATTATTTTTGCAAGCGTTAGGAAACATTGTTTTTCTAAAAGCGTGAGGAAAATAATATTAAATAGTCAATCAAAAATTTGTTACCGCCATCTCTCAAAAAGTACCTGAGGTATATAATGTATTTCAATAAAATGGATCTTTTTGAAGATTTTTCCTTGTACAAGTTTTTCCAGATTTTTATTAGGTCAACTGGCATCTTGTTAACGTAGCCTTTTAATTACCTTTAGTCCTAATATTTTACAAAGATCATAGATTTTTCTCAAGATATTTTTATTTTGTATACTTTACTTTTTTCTTTCAGCCTTTTGTAAATAAGATAATTAGAAATCTTCTAAAGCCAAAACAAAAATAAAAAATGTTCATAAAAAAAGTAATGAAATTGAGTTTTTTGTTGGCTTATGTTCATTTCAAACACGAGTATTTCAAAACAATCCATAAATTTTCTAAAAAATTACTTTAATGTGAAGGTAATTAAAAAAGGCGATTCCAACAAGCCGATGTCAAAAGAGGGGAGGTTTGGCCTATCCAAGCTCATTCTAAATTTTTTTGCGTGTATTTTATATGTTGGCTTAAGTTTTAGCTAGGTTAGCTGCAAAGGGGGGAGCAATTGCCCTCACCCCCTGTTCTGAATTTGACCCTGACTTAACCCATGTTCCCTATTAAAATTATAGGGGTGGGTTTGATTTGAACCCTCTACATGGGTGCACCCCATAGATAAGCCAAAGAAAGCAAAAAGTGTCAATATTGGTGCGTATTTTGAAACACCTAAAAAAATATTTTTCCCAAAAGAAGAAATCATCTGTGTGGCTTTTTGAAGTCTCAGTAGAAAGAAGCAAGCAACTTTTAGTCTTCTTGCAGTACACAGGTATTAATCTTTTTGTGGTAATGCTTTTTAACACAATAAAATATTTCGATAAATGATTAAATCCAAAAAGTTCATATAAAAATATAACCTCAAAATTACTCTGACAGTTTCCGTCTGATAGGTCATGGCCTGCTTGATGGTTTCTTTTTTGTAGTAATTTGATTTCTAAACATTTTTAAAAATCAAAGCAAGGCATTGAAAGAAGTGTTTCTTATGTCCTTTACGCAATAAATAAATAAATGACAGGTGAAAGAACTCTGCCATTTTCTTATGGGGGTGCTTTTCGATTTAAAAAAAATATTTTAATATGTTATTTCCCCAATATGTACAGGGTGTCCAAAATTCGATGGTTTTGGGGGGTTTCGGGTACTTCTAGAGGAGATAGAGAAAATTCGACCCCCCTTTGTGAGTCTCAAGGCTTTTTGAAAAGTCTGCATTTTGGAATCTATAGGCCCTATAACTTTTTTATTTATGAAAATATCTTCGTAGTATTAATTGCATTTTTGGAGATTTTTTAAACAAGTCACTTTTAATTTTTGAGATATAACACAAAGTTGGTATTTTTATTATGGAACACCCCAATTTTTTTTATTTATTGAATGCTTTTTTTATTTCCTTCAAAACGATGTGCCTCTTACAAAAATCGGATAAATTGTTGTCGAGATATTAAATATTTTCGATAAATGTGATGTGATAAAGGCGGCACACGTAATTCGAAAAAAAATCTAGAGTGCCCTGGTTGACAATCTGAGCATAAAATATACCTAAGTATAATAATTTATTAGGGACTTAGATACATAAAGTCGGCATAGCCTGACTCGGCACTATTTCTGAGAGTTCCGCACGATGGTTAAAAGGTTTCTGACATTTTTGTCACATAAACATGTCATCTAAGTATGCTCATATTGTGCTATCCATAAAGTTGAGAAATTGAAGTTAATACCGTCCTTTATTAAAGGTAGACACAAAAATTATGTTAAGTCAACATTATTTTGACACCACCGCAATCAAAAAAGCTCTGGCTGGGTAGCCCAAACGTATGTTTTGGATAGCCCCAGCAACCAACAAGAGCGCGGCGCAGCGCCGCCGTCCCATAACAGATATGTAAGTGCCTAAAAATATTGTCACACTGAAATAGGGCTAAGGGGTGGCTACTTCCTACCCTTAACTCTATCCTGTTTATTTCGTTATAAGTTTTCACTTTTAACGGCCGGGTTGGGTCAACAGAGTTGGCTCAAACCGAACGATTGCCTAGGGGGTCGAGATACGGGATCTCCCCTAAGGTTGCAAATTGCACAAGGGTGAGCTTTTTGGCTAGATAGTTTTCACCAAGTATTTACAAAAAAACTATTTAAAAATATCAAATTGTCAAAGATGAACAATGAACCGAGTAAAAAAGACATATCGCTATGAAAACAACCATCGAAATGAAATAACCATTTAAAAGCCGCCTTGATTTATAATTGCAGATTTTAAAATGTATTTTCCTGTTTGTCATGGATTTTTTGACAAAGGTATTTAAAAAAAGAGTGTAAACAACTCGCGGCTAAACTGTGCTTTTTTTACCACTAGCCACTAGTTGTTAAAACTACTATTTTTTACACCTTCATCAAAAACATGATTTTAGTAACTGTCTGCAGATAACTAAAGGATGACTTTTTTGGTTACCGATTTTGATCACGGGTGCAAAAAAGATTTCTGTCTATTTTTTACCCAAAATTAAAGAGAAATAGCGAAAAATAGTAATATTAAAAAAATCTAATTATTCTTGCCTAATAATTAACCCATTTCCGCCAGTTTTAACCAACTATTTACGAAAAAATCATTTAAAAATATCGTCAAAATATCAAACTGTCAAAGATTAAAATGTCACAACAATGAACGTCACCGAGTAAAAAGGCACAGCGCTATGGAAACCATTGTTATTTCATTTACCAGTCGCCTTGATTATTATTTTTCTTGGATTTTTTTGATGAAGGTATTAAAGAAAATAGTGTTAACAACTCGCGGCTAAACTGTTTTTTTTATTCGCGTTTTTAAATACCTCACTGCGCTCGTTATTTAAACCAACGCTTGTAAAAAAAGCACTACTGTAGCCACTATTTCTGAAAACTACTATTAGTTTATGCGTCTTTTAAAATTCAAAAATTTTTTAAAAAATTCCTTTTTTTTGTAGTGATAAACTAAATATAGTAGGTACTACTAAAAAAACTAAAACAAGTAGGTACCTCAGGCTTAAGATTTTTTGTTGTTATTTGAGGAGATTTAGAATAACAGTAGAACGCGGCGGCTTCGGACAATTTTTTTAAGTTTTTTTGACATAACTTTTAAACCCTTTAACTAATTAACTTGAAATTTTGCTCAAGTAACTTCATAGGATCTTATACATGGTATCACTCCAGGTTGGTTCAACTTTTTGTCGTAAGTTTTTTTGTTTAAGGCTGTCCGAAGTCACCTGCTAGGGTGGGGTGAATTCAGACATGCCATTTGCACGGTTTTAGATGAAGTAAGGAATCTTTACAACCAACTTCGGACAAAAATTAAATTTGAAAAAACTATTCTAGGCTTATTTTTTTATAATTTTTTAGATAAAAACGTAAGTTTTAGTAAAACATTTTAAAAACTAAATTATTTTTTCCTTAAAAAAAACACTTCTTATCCTAGACAGCCTTTAAGACAGTCTTTAAATTTCAGACTTTTTGTTTAAGCATCTTAAAAATAAATAAGTGCCCAAAGAACATTTGAATTCAACAAAAATTTAAAGCTTAGACAACAAAATACTTAAAAGTCTAACTTTAATGTTACAAAAAAAACAACTCTTAAGGTATAATAAAAAATTTTTATTAAAATATTGGACTTTCGCCTATCACCGTGATATTGAGCCTTGTCCAATAAAAAACCACCCTGTATATTTTTTTCTAAACACCCTGTATAAAAAATGTTTTGTGTTGTTCAAATTGTATAAAAATGTTTCGTGTTGTTAAAATGCCCACTTATCACTACTTTCTTTTGATTTCGTCCTGTCCGAATTTACACCCAAAACCGAGCCCAAAACGACGTTATTCAATAATCACCATGTATAATAAAAAAACAAAAAAATACTATTTTTATTTTTTTTTTTGGAAAATGTTTGTGAGACATAAAACTTTTAAATTTCCGAGACGGAAATGCCGAGACTCTTACAATAAACTTTGTGCAACAGTTACTTTTTGACTTTTTTAAAAAATTGTCAAAATTAGGTTTTTACTGAAAACATTATAAAATAAAAAAAACTTACCGCAGCAGACCAGATTACTTGTTGCCTTTGCGACGCGAACTTATAGGAATCAACCTGCGTTTTATTTTTGTTATCCGGTGGTTGGTTTCCGCGTAAATCGACCTTAGTGGGGTCAAGTACACACTGTTCGAAGTCACCCAAAACGACCGAAGTCGCCCCGTTCTGCGGTACTTTTCAAAGTTAAGGAATTATTATGCAGTTTTTGTAAAAACCTAGTTTTACTCGAAAACCTGTGCCTTACATCCAAAATACTTATAACAAAATGTTAAGTATGTATTTTTTCGAATGTGTCTTAAAAGCAAATAATTAATAAAAAATGTGAATTGTATTACTTTTTAAAATTGGCCTATGTGACTCGATCCACTGTGCGACGCACAGAGGGAATCCACAAATTAGCTAATAAAAACTAAAAAAAACAAACGGAATTTTCTAGATTTTGATAGGTATTTATGGTAACAACATCACCCTTATATTGTTTCCGGGAAATCTTTTTTTTTTTGAGGCGTTCGTTAATTAGATAGTAGTAGTAGGCCGTGGCCAAAAAGCAAGAAACGGTGGTGTAACCCAAGTATTTTACATTTTCTATTGTCTAAAATCAGTAAGGTTAAATTTAGCTTTGTGTATTAATGCAACCAAAACTTGTATAGATATTTAGAGTTAAATGATTGCAATATGTAAGGTAAGTTAAAATTTTATGATATTTTCAAGTGCTAGTTGTTAAAGTGTATTTATTGTATTTTCTGACCCCTTGTTTTTTTCCACTATATTTTTGAAAAGTTGAAGTTTGGTAGAGTTTTATCAAAAGTGCTCTCGAATGCAGGCTGCGATGTAAGTCACTTTAACATGTTGCTTGTGGCCTGAGCTGATGAATCGGTATAAATGTAGCTGCACTATCTTGCAGTAATTTGAGTTTCTTTCTCTTTTACTCACAGATACCATTGATTAAAGGATTCCTTTACTCTAATGACGAAAACTGAAATTCATGAGAAAGATATGGCCATAATAAATGACGCCAGCAGGCACGTATAGCCATCCATAAAATCTTTAAAAAACAAAAACAAATAAATGTCAATTAATTCAATTTTTTTTTGGTTGCAAATGCCTATCTATCTTAATGTGAAAACCACATGTCGTTAGCTGTTACAAGTTACAATTTTTTTTAAGTGCATCTGGTTACAAAGAGTTTTTGTGCGAAATTTGATAAGACAAGCAGACACCATCCTAAAATTTTATTTTTAGGTCTTTTTGGACCCAAATAACTCATTTAGGGTGAAAATAAAAAACTTTTCTATGGCTAGTTCGTGACCCTAATGTTTAAGAAACGTTGATTTGGTTGGAAAGGGGTCAAATAAAAAACAATAAAAGCGTTTTTTAATTTTGCGAACGTTTCGATTTATTTAAAATCATCATCAGCGCATCTGAAAGATACAAAACAATCCAACTTTAGTTTCCAGGGTTAAAAAACATTAAAAAAAGGATGTTCTGATATAAAATGATAAAATATCATGGCTAAGAGCCTTACTTAATAATTATTATGTGTAACTTTAAATATTATTTGTATAGGGGTTAAATGAGGGGGTATTCACTAGTGTGAAATTTGTGACGCAATTTCGCGTTTAACATATTTTTCCTATGATTTCGCACGATTTCGCAAAGACTTTTTTCGCATGCAGCCAAAATGTGACGCGATTTCGCAGAGTGGTTACCCCCTCGGGGTTAAAGTATAAAATATGGATAAAAAAAACTTGTACTTAACTAAATACAATATTAGAACGTAAAATAGGTACACATAGCAGCCACAAAAATAGTTGATTGATAAACAAAGAAATGTTTTTTTAAATGGTACTTACCTTTAATTCGCTTTTCCGTTATCACAAAAGCAGTGGTGAGACAAATACGTAATAGACATAGTCTTAACACAAAAACTCCAAAACATTGACTGTTTTTAAAAATTCTTAGATTTAAACGATAATATATTAATATTTAAAAAAAATTATTTGTGTGGTTTCGTAGAAGCGATACCGTACGACTGACGACTAAAATAGCAGGTGGTTTGCAAAGAACAAAAAAAAACCACAAAACAAAAACAACAAAAACCCATTGTAGTAGTGGAAAACACAACTTATCAGCAGAAAAATTATTTTGAGTTGAATAGTATGTCTTAATTTTTGAAATTAAGTGATAGTAAGAAGTATTAAGCCCTTCGATGTGTTTACTCGTATTTACAGAGTGGCTCTATCCAAATCATTTCTTTTCGATAGATTCTTCTGTTGGCCCACTATTCTTGTTTCAGAGAATTTAAATGTATGATTATTCTCTTACGTGATCTACCAATGCCGTAGGGTTAGGAACGTTTTTCTTTTTTTTATCCCTAATGTGCTCAGAGAGTCGTGTTTCTAGATGTCTTCCCGTTTGCCCAACATAGCATTTTGGGCAGTTTTTGTATACAATTTTGTAAACTGTGTTTGGTACTTTAAAGAAAGGTGTCTTGAATTTTTGTTTGGTAAAAAAGTGTTTTTTTTTTATAATATTTTCGTTTGAAAAAGCGACTTGTATTTGTTCAGTATGTATGGTTTGTCTGAGAGTTTCTGATAGTCCCATGACGGATGGGATTTTGTAGTATTTTTTGTTATGAGTTTTATTATTAGAAGAGCAGGGGAATTTTGTAGAAGAGCTTTTTTAATTAATGAAGACGGATAGTTATTTTTTAACAAAAAGATTTAATTAACTGGATGTTTTTTTGATGAAATTCTTGATCTGAAATTTTGATGGCTCGGTCTTTAAGATTTTTTATTATATTAATTTTTTGTGTAAATGGATGAAATGAGTGGTAGTTTAAAAATCTTTCTAAAAAGATTGGTTTATGATATCAATCAACTTTTAGTGTGTATTTGATTTTTTTATTATGATGGTGTCTAAAAATGCTATAGTGTTATTTTCTTCCAACTCTAATGTAAATCTCATACTAGGGTGAAATTAATTACAGATTTTCAGGATTTCGGCTTTTTTAGTTGAGGGGATAGCAGTAAGAATATCATCACAGTATGTCTTACAAACGGGACTGAAAAGGAAATATTTTCAAAACACTTTTTTTTGCAAAACATACATAACAATATCAGAACAAATCGGACTCATACAGTTATCCATACCTAATCCGAACCTTTGTTTATAGAAAACACCGTTAAAACAAAAATAGCTGGAATCAACACAAAATCCAAAAAGCTCAAGAAACTGTTCTAAATTTAAACTGGTATGCATCTCTATCATATGCCAACGCTCTTTGATATATTCCACAAACAAGTCAAGAGCTATATTTGTAAATAGAGAAACCACATCTAAGGAAACTAAAATGTAGTCATCTGGCAATTTTTGATCTCGTATAAAATCCGAAAACTCAAAAGAATTTTTTACAAAGGTTTCATCTCTCTCTAAAGCGTGGTTTAGTAACTGTGCAACCCATTTTGACAAATTATATATTGGTGATCATAAAAAACTGACAATCGGTCTTAAAGGTGTATTATCTTTATGTATTTTAGGAAGAAAATACATTGTAGGAAAAACACCGTAATTAAATTTAAGCAAGTATGTTGGGAATTTGGAACCTTTGGTTGCACTAAAACAAAATTATGATTGTTTTCCACAAACCAAAACTACACTTTTTTGCACTCGACGCGCGTTTCGCTAACAACGTTAGCATCATATAAACAATGTTTATCGTCTCCTGATGATGCTAACGTTGTTAGCGAAACGCGCGTCGAGTGCAAAAAAGTGTAGTTTTGGTTTGTGGAAAACAATCATAATTTTGTTTTAAGCAAGTATGATTGCGGTTTCCAAAGATTTTGTTTATAGAGATTTTGAATTAATTTATTATTTTTGTTTTGAATTTTAATGGTAGGATCATTAGACAAAACTTCATAAGTAGTGGTGTCACTAAGCAGGGACACCGCCTTCATTAAATAATCCTCTTCTTTTAAAACAACCCTGGTGTTGCCTTTATCTGCCCTGGTTATTAAAATATTTTGGTTTGTCGGATGTGGCGACTTAAAATTTTATTCTTATTATTAATTTTTTGAACTTGATTAGAGTTAACAAAGTTAGTTATTACATTAATTGATTTATTACGAATTTCCGACCTTATGTATTATAAATTCAGTATCCAGAATTATCTGTTCCAAAATTTGTTTTCTAATTGATTTTTTTTGCCGATCCCAATAGCCTTCGTACCATGTATGGATGGCTAAAAACGAAGGAAACGATAGCGGATAAACCTTTGTATAGATATCATATTATCTCTATTATATAATTATAGTCTGGAGAAAAGTTATACTTAAACGCGTTTAAAAGTATAGATAGGAGTTACTAATTTTATAGCAAGTAGTTTAAAAGCAAAATTTATAAATATGAAATAGATTGTAAAATTTATTATTACATTCTTTAATTTTATTTATTGAGCTTTCGAAAAAGCCACCCAGTTAAAAAATCCATTAAGAAATAAAAAAGTTAAAAATTGTGAAAAGTTTTGACCGCACACCTTATATCGTGATTTTAGAGTAGGTTAGAAAAGGAAAAATAAAGAAGATCCTTTTTTATTATTGTTTTAAACTCTAGAAGTAGTGCTTACCTAAAAGGATTTTTTTTTACTTATAATTCTTTGGACTCAAATAATTCATCCTGGCTAACCTAAGCAGTAGTCCGGCATATCGGAGGAGTAAAACGACAATTTTGAGGTCTTCTCCACTAGAAAAATCCAACGAGAGGTACTTACATATTTAAATGTGTGAGGGAGGGTTTAACCGCCCATCTGGGGGACGCGAGGGGGAATGAAGGCTACTTCTCCCCCTCCTAAAATAAACGTTTGGGTTCAATTAACGATTGCGTTGGATTTTTCCATCAAAGATTAAATAGGTATAACTTATAACTTATAGGACTTTGAAAATATGGGCTTTTTGTTTAATGTTTTTATTGAATATTTTAGGAAATATCATCTAAAGAAGCCAAGCCTCTTTTTTAGTAAGTTTGTTTGGCTTGGTCTTTTATCTTATCCAAAATTTGGTTTTTGGTGCAATTTTAAAATATTGCGCCTGTATCATACCGAATGTGAAACCATCAAGTTGGCCATGACTGAAACCTCTGACTCCTAAATGTCAAAGTCACTTTTAGGTTATATTTTTATTAAAATTTTGGTTTTGATATCATCGGAATATTTTTTGTCCATTTAAAAAAAAATGTTTTGAGAAAGACCAGACAAAAAAATCACAAAGAAATATTTTGGGAATGCCAGCCATATTTACAGTAAGTTTACAGTTGTCGGTACCTGGGCCCGTATTCTCTGGTAGAGGTTTTGTGAAAAAGGTAAGCGCTTCTCAAAGCGAATTGAGAACCGCAAGCTTTTGCAGGGTGTTCTGAGATTTGTTTTGGAAAGCGCTTAGCGTTTTTCATTACGAAAATAAGCCATTTATTTTACTCTTTGTATTCTTATTAAAATTTTAGAAGGACCTAGGTATATAATCAGCATTACTATTTTATTACTTTTTATTTAGAATTTTTGCATGAGTAAAAATAAAAGCGGGGTCCTGGGTTTGGTACCACTTTATTAAGTCAAATGACTTGTTTTTTATTACCCAATTTTTAAAATTAAAGCACGTTTATTTTTTTGATTTTTTTTCGTTCTCTCAAAAAAACCCAATTAATATTAAAAAATGCATCTTCTAGCAGAAACAAAGAGTTTATTTAGCACAGTCATATTTTTTTTATGGTAAAACCATGATGACCCTTAAAATAATTTTCTTTAATTTAAATAATTTAATAATTTATTTAAAAAAAAAGACTTTTCCAGCTAACTCGACCCATTCTTTTTAAAATATAAAAAAAAACTCGAAGATATGTGGCGCATATTTTGGCAAAAAATCTAGAATTAAGAATTGTTTATAAAAACTTACTAAACCCAAAAACCTACTAAACAGCACCCCTCTCTCCCCGTCTGTAAAAAAAATATGCGACCGCTCCTGAGTCGAGGTGTACACACTATTTTATGCTTTAGAAAAAGATTTCTAGTAGTAAAATATAATCCCGGAGAAATAAAGTAAAAATTTAATCCCTGGGAAATAAAGCAAAAATTTAATCCCCGAGAAGAAAGTAAAAATTTAATATATAATAATTTAATGATTTCTAGTACTAAAATTTAATACTTGGAAAATAAAGTAAAGATTTAATCTCCAGAAAATTAAGTAAAAATTTTATCCCGGGTATTAAGTGCTCCCTATTTTTCTGAAATTTTTAGTTTTTCTTTTTTTACATCTGTACCCAAGACGTTTGAAAGCTCTCTCTCAGACTTCATGACGTTTTGCACAAACCCAAGATTGCATTTGTGTCCCAATTACAGTGTTTGTATATTTTTTTAACTAAAAAGACAGTCTCATTTTCTGTTAATGGATTATAACATTATTCAACTACTGTTTTTTGCAATATTTTCTATACGAATTATATCATTTATTTTTTTAAATCATTTTAAACACTAAATTCGTAAAATAATAGCGGCCATGAAGCTAGCAGCCCATCTTCTGATTTTTTTATTCCAACCTGTAAGTATAGCTAATTGGAGCAGTTTGGTGCTAATTTTGTATCGCAAAAAAAATAAAGCTCGCTTTTTAAAAAAATTGGCGCCTGCGATACAATGTTTTGTAATAAAAAAAAAATCGATTTAAAAAAAAAACAACTAGATAATAAAAGCTCACAGTTATATCGGTAATTCGTTAAAAAAAAATCTTGAGAAAATTTTATAATTTAAAAAAGAATGAGGGTTTGCCCTTTTTATAAAATATACAGGGTGAGTAAAAAAATATCGACAAAAATAATTATAGTTGGCCACGAGATATATGAAAATCATAAATCACTTAATCTTCAGTAGTTGGGCGGACAAACAAACACCGGTGATCCGAAGGCAGTTGATTGGAAGGGGGGGAGGGATAAAAGCCATTTTCCCAACTAATATTAAAAGCGATTCACAAATTACCTGAAACTTTCAGATTTTTTTTATTGTTGTTTGAAGAAATTAGAAATACAAAATGTTTTGTAAAATGCACTTAAATTTCCCAACTGAACCTTCATATTTCCCAACTGCAAACAACATTGGAGGAGGCCCCCCCAAGGGATCGCCGGTGCAAACAAAATATTCATGACCAGAATCGGACTTTTCGTTAAGCATTCTGCTTAACATGCAAGTTCCATTTATTAATACAACAATAGATATTTAAAAAGAGCCTCGGCCTACCTGTAGTCACTATTTTTTGCTGGCGGGATTCTTTTCTTCATAATAGGTATTATAGAAGCCAACCGATAGTGATAATGAAGATCGCTTTGCGACGTCCATATATCTCGGAGCGAACGATAAAAATAACAGAACTTTTAATTTTGCAAAAAAAATATATAGGCTGCAACAAAAAATTGCCAACGCATTTTTAATATTTATTTAAAGCTTAAAGCATCATCTTAAATTTTTGCAAGTCGTCATTTTTTGATGTTTTTAATAAAAGTGAGTTTTGCCCACTTTCAACCAAGCCTACCTACCTATTTGCGTAGTAGTGTAGTGTAGAAGATACAAATCAAAAATGTTATTCAATTACTTAATGACCAAGTGATCACTAATGACCACAGTAACTTAAGTTTGACCCGTGTTTAACTACACAACAAAATAAACATTTTTAAAACACGTAGAAAGACTGACATATCAATATTCTATATTGACAATTTATTTGACTACCGGTTACATAATTTCTTTAAACTAGCATGGCTGGTTGAAATCAAAGTAGATATTTTTACTTTTTTAAATTTCAATAGTAGTCCTTTTAATATGTTTTAAAAAAATGTTAAAAAGTAGAAGGTTATAATAAATTGGTCCCTGCACCATTAAAAATGATTAATATATCAGATAGTTAAAAAAATTGGTGAAATGGTTAATTCTTTCATAAAACTTAAATGTATTATAAATTAAAATTAAATTTAAATTTCTGTCAGGTTTAAACTCTAAAATTTAACACCATTTCTTTTTTTTTAGATTAGCGGTGACCAAGCTGTTCAGCAAATATGGAAGCAATTGATGACCATCAAAATGTGACTAAGTAAATTTACCTTTAAATTTCAATAAAAAATATATGTAAATAGTTGGCAATAAATAAAATAAACTAAATCAATATTGTGTTTTTGAGATTGTTATAAATTTTGGTCACGAACTAATAACAGTAACATTTTTGACAGTCCAAAATCATTAACAGCAATTTTAAAAATAACATTCAAGTAGGTAAAAATCAAAGTTTTAATAGATATATCTTTTTTTTTGTGCATTTTTGGTAATAGAATTTTAAAAGACTAAAATGAAACAAGAAAACCCCTTTCCTTATCATTAGATAAGGAGAGGGTGGGTACCTATGAATATCATTTACCGTGCGAAATTTTGTATACTTTTGACACCGGACATTTGGGCACCGGCAAAAGAAAAATTTAGGAAGCATCCAACCCAACCTTATTATTTTTTTGAACCTTACGCACTAAAATAAAAAAAAAATAAAGTGAATCTACCAAAGCGGTGAAATATTATTAACATTCTAAATTTATCCTTTGGTGGCGCCCAAACGGTCGGCGCTTAAATGTCCACAGTCCAAAAGTCCTGCATTGGCATTTGCTTAACTAATTGACCCAATTTTTCTGCATGGTTCAAATTTCCTCTTTAATTTTTTTATTCCAATTCCAAACCAAAATTTTGTTTGATGTTCGAGTGGTAAAAACCAAATTAAAATAAAGAAAAAACAATTTTGAGATTTACTTAAAATTTTAATAAAAACCTAACTTTACTTGCGTCAGATACATAGAATAGCTACTAGTTTTGTCTTTGAAAAATAGGTATCAGGTGAGGGTATAGCTTGAAATTAAGCTTTTCTCTTTTCCATGCGTTTGGAGAAAAATTTGAGAAGCTTTTTAGATCATAGTTCTTTACTCGTTATAAACTTGCGGGAATCCGCAATACTGAACGAAATGTCGCGTCAGAAAATTTTTCGCCAAAAATAAACGACAAAATATTTCAGGAAAGCGACCTACTAAATTGCAAAATTATGCCAGTTTGAACCTCTACGAACAAAATATGGCAACACCGGAAAGGGCCAAAAATCGTCATGATACCGTTCAAAAATCTGACCGGGTTCTCGTGGGCTCAAAATATTACGCAAATTTAATTTATATAAATTCTAGTACATCATAAATTTAAGTATTTAATCATCTCTATAAACTATTTTTATCACCTATCTTAATTAAAAGGCAATCGACAATTTGGAGACTGCAGGAACAACAACAACTAACAAATAGATGACATTTGTTATCAGAAACTGACTAGAAAATAGCGAGTGGAAATGTTTTCATTTGAAAATCTTCATTAAACCCCTTAAAGTTACACTCATATAACTATGAGATACTATAACGGCCCTACCCTTGCTTTTCCCGAGAAAAATGAGAAAAATGCGTACCGTTAATAACTCTCCCAATCAAGTTGGCCTGGAAAAAACCGATAAACGCAGAGTGTAAACGGGCAGGCGCGTCAGCAGTGAAAGTGTCATTAAAATATCGTAAGGTCACTACGACGCCAGGCATGGATTTTTAAGTGCATACGCAGTAGATTTTTGGTTTATGGCCTGGTGACCCAAACAGTTTCAAAACCAACCGCGATCTTGAATTTTCTCCTTTGTTTTTCAAAGTTATTTTCGTTACACATTTTGGAGCATTTGGGCCATTATATATCTCATAGTTCTATGGTTACACTAAAATCATTTGAACACTAGATGAAAAAATGTGTAATCAAGTACAAGGAATGAAAATTAAGCTACATATATATCTCAGGTAATTTATTACTACTGTGAATTATGAAATTTCGGCACGTCAGAAATTCTGACGCGCCGAAATTTCGTCGTTTTGCCTAAGAATCGGTTCGTCGTGCGAAGCGGCGAAATGATTAACTGCGAAAGAAAAATCAAGTAGGCGTAGACTAGACAGTAGTAAAAAACAACAACAAAAATAAGAGAGTCGGAGAGAAATCGTCGTGAACTTTATTCTATTTTTAAAATTAAATTAAAGAGTTATATTTAATTTAATAGTTATTAATATTGCAACGGTGGGATTTGAAACGTTGCGTGGGTCCGTAAAAAAATGTGAACGGAAATACCATAGAATTTAGAAATAGTAGCTATACCTATTACATAACGAGAGAAGGAAGTGACATATTTCACACGAGCGCGACTGTAAGAAAGTTACTTTCTATTTTTCCTACGAGCACTTTAGGATTTAATTCGTGTTTTTTATTATTATTAAATTTTTTTAATTTTCATCTCAAGAGATTAAAGTATTTTTTCTCTAGGGACGAAAATGGTGTCGGTCCATTTCCGACGCTTCTATAAATCATAGCGTATCTGGTAGTACCTACATTGTTTGGATGGTTTGCTGTCATTCATTTTCGTCACTAGAGAAGAAAACATTTCCGTTTCTAGAGACTCCTGAGGCGTTATAGTGTGCAGATTTGATTATTTTCATGTGTGGTCGTAGGAAATAAATTTTGCGTCAATCTCGCGTAAAAACGTTTATTCTTGACCGCCCGTGAGTTGAAGTGAGCGAAATTCCCCGTGGAAAAAGGTGGTGAGCTTTTTTCACCACCTCACGGTCGTTCAAGAATAAGCGTCCTGGAATACTTTGCGAAAGTGGTGTGGTTTTTATTAACCCAAGTGAGAACTGGATTAGGATTCGGTGAAAAAGCAAGGATTACTGTATGTATGTATTATTTTTTTCAAATTTAGTGACGGATACTCTCGCATTTTCGCGATTTTGAATATCAGTTTTTTTAGCAATTTTCTTTTGTGTCTGTTCTTGTAAAAAATCGCTTACAACTATTCAAATACCGAATTAGTGGATATTGTTTTAATTTATGGTAAAGCACAACAACACAATTTATTCCCAAAGATTTCCCGACAGGCATACCTATTTTGTTCCCTCTTACAGAGGTTCATTAGTTTACTTTAAATGTGCCATAGTTGAAATATTTTTGCGGAAGCTTGTGAGTTTTTTGTAATAATTTTGTATTACTTGCAGTCAACATAATACGCTCTAAAAGTTACTGAATTTTGTGAAACACCCTATATAAGACAACTTTGAAATGCAGACTTTTAGTTCAGCAGCACAAAAAATTTATACAAACGGCATTTTTAGGTGCAACAAATTTATACTATGAAAATTTCACTTTGAAGAGTTATACCTAGTAAATTAAAGTAAGTAAAGTAATAATTACGTGCACTCCTGGCGAAAAAAAAGTAGGACACGGAATTGAAATATGGGTAAATATCACACCAGAGACAACGTAATGGACTCAAGCCCAGAAGTCTTTGTGTCTATTTTTTTTCAGACCAACTTGATTGGAAGGCTTATGATATAGCTTTTTTCCGGATAATAAAAAAGCGGGGTTCTCTCTTCTCTATTTTAAATAGTAAGGTATGTACAAATTTATCAAAACTTTTTAATTTATTTACTTACTTATATTGATCATTTTCCACAAACTTCTGCAACTCTTCAATGTACTGGATGGAGTTTAAATAGTCCACGATGTGAGGAATTTTGTTCAAGTAAGTGTAGTCTGAATGCTGATAGTTGGAGATGATTCTGAGTATGTGGTTCGTTGTTGCGATTCTACGCATCCGGAGTGAGGATGTGCCATGTCTATATAGAGAAGGTCAGTCAGATACAATCCTGCAATAAGAACAACAATGATTTTTATATAACATCACTCCAAAAACCATGTTTTTTTGGTACTAGATTTTGGTACGTCGCTAGAACTTTTTCACGGTTTTTCATAGGAATATGAAACAAAAACTTAATTAATTGTTCGTTCATTGTCGATTGTTTTAGTTTGACAGTTTTTTAACATCTGTTTGATGCAGACTAACATAAATTCGAGATAGGTATTTTCACTTTTACAAATTAATGATCAAAATTCAAAGTTGGCATAACAATTTTTAAATTATGTTTCAACACAATGCTAATATCTGTGTGGTATGGGAAGAAAGGTAATTTTTTACATAACTTAAAAATTAAATAACATACAGTATGTTCCATTGTACAGGGGGTCTTTTACCATAACCTTAACTTTACCTAACTTAAACAGCAAAAATATATAGGGTGTTTTATTGCACAGGGTATCTTTTAACAAAATCGGCTATAAGCTTACCTAAATAAGGTACACAAGGCAATTTTAGTCTTTCTATGTGACTTCTCAGTTATTATATATATACAACAAAAACCGACAAGTCCAGCAGTGTTAACTGACTTGCAAAATCTTCTGGCGGTATTCTATAAACAAAAAAATAGTAGTTTTTTTATACCTTCATTAAAAACATGATTTTAGTAGCTGTGTGCAGATAACTAATTAAATCATGGCTTTTTTGGTTACCGATGCAAAACTTTTTTTTTATCACGGATGGAAAAAAGATTTCTGTCTGTTTTTCCAAATCCAATTGTTGCCTAAAAATTAAGCCATTTTCGCCAGTTTTCACCAAGTATTTAATTTAACAATGAAATTAAGTCACGGAGTAAAAAGGCACATTACTATGGAAAACTTTTTTATTTCATTTACCAGCCGCCGTGATTTATAATGTAAAGATGATGCGAGTGGCCACGATAGTTATAAAAAGCAGTAATAAACTGTAGAATTTTTTTTTTAATACCTTTATCAAAAACATGATTTTAGTAACTGTCTGCAGATAACTAAAGCATGGCTTTTTTGCTTACCGATGCAAAAAAAGGTAATTATGCAGTATACGGTTTTCTGCCATTTTTGGGTTTTTATGAAAAATTCTTTATGGGGGCACCTACTAGAGCCCCTAGAACCCCAAATCCGCCTGCGCCCGATTTTTTTTTAAGAGAAAAAGAAAATCGTCAAAATATCAAATTTTCAAAGATTAAAATGTCGCAACAACGAACGTCACCGAGTAAAAAGACACATCGCTATGGAAACGATTGTTATTTCATTTACCAGCTGGCGCTCGTTATTTAAACCAACGCTTGTAAAAAAAGCACTATTTTAGCCAACTAGTTGTTAAAACTACTATTTTATTGTTAAGATACATTTTGTTTTTGATGTAGTTATTTTTTTACAATACGTGAGAATTTTGGTTTTTTTTCTTGTCGACTCATGTTGTTTTGTAGGACGTTTATAGAAGAATCTCCTCTTGAGGCCGCTGGAGGGGCTATTTATAACTGCCTTCCCCTTTTCCAAAATACGCCAATAGGATTCTTGCACTCTGGCGCGTATAGCACGATGACGGTAGGAAATATCGGGCGGTGGCTACGTTTACATGTCGTAACATATACTGTAATATTCTCCAGCAAGAAGTGCTCTTCGTTCGAGATTTTTAATAGGTGTTTACGTCACTAGACCGGAAATTTAGTCTTTACCAGTCGACGCAGAAGTAAATTATGAACAGTCCCCTAATAAGAAAATGTTGGCCTTCTGCTTCTTGTGGGCTAGATAGCCATTGTCGCTAAGGCCAGTTTTTTTTAATCAAAACTTAAAAAAAACAACTAAACTTTTGTGGCTAGAATTAATTTTTGTACTTTTAACTTGTGCATAATTGTAAAAAACGTTAGAAAAATTAATAGTGTAGTGCCTATTAGCTTCTAGGGTTGCCAACTTTTAATTTGGATTTATCTGGACATTTGTTATAAATTATCAGAACATTTGATGCAAAATCGGGACAGAAGAGCTAGCTAAGAAATTTCAATAGAAACAAAACAGAGTAATATAGGGGTAGTATTATTACATAACAAGAAAATAAAGTGACAAATGTCACACGAGCGTGAATATTGTGAATGAGGCGTTAGCCGAGTAAAACAACACGCGAGTATAAGAAAGTTACTTTCTATCGAGTTGTGTACACTACTTTTCCTACGAACACTGTTTGGTCTTTCATTTCGCACAAATCAAATGAAACTGCTTTTCCGCACATGTGCGCAAAAAAGTTCTGAACACGGGTGAAATTTAACGTTTTCTAAGGATACTACACAAAAACCTGCGGCCCAGATGTTTTATCAGTAATTTTCATAAAAAAACTGTAGTTACATTTTTCTTGTCCAGTATTTTGGCTTCTATAGGAGAAACAAGCTTTTATCAAATGTAGTAAAAGTAGAAAATAATTTTTTATCTTTCTGATACCATAATAAAAGCGATGGGCGTAAATTTTACATGCTAAAAACCTTCGTCAAAAATATGATTTTAGTAACTCTCTGCAGATAACTAAAGCATGGTTTTTTTGGTTACCGATGCAAAAAAACTTTTTTTTTGATCACGGGTGCAACAAAAGATTTTTGTCCGTTTTTTACCCAAAATTAAAAAGAAATAGCGCAAAATAGCAATATAGAAAAAATTTAAATATTAATGAAAAAATCATTTAAAAAAATCGGAAAAATATCAAACTGTCAAACATTAAAATGTCGCAACAATAAACGTCACCGAGTAAAAGGGCACATCGCTATGGAGATTTTTAAAAGCATATTCCTGTTTTTCTTGGATTTTTTGATAAAGGTATTAAAAGAAATTGTGTTCACAACTCGCGGCTAAACTATGCTTTTTTTATTCGCGTTTTTAAATAACTCGCTGCGCTCGTTATTTAAACCACCGCTTGTAAAAAAAGGACTATTTTAGCCACTAGTTGTGAAAACTACTATTCTGCAACACTGAAACACAAAAAAGCTGAAATCCAAAATTTAAAAAAATGTCTTTATCGAGTCGGGAATTAGGCCCCAGATGAATACCGATTTTATAAATTTTACCAATTTTTAATACAGCAATGTACTTAAAATAGTAATGCAAATTAAAATATAACCATAAACAAAAATTTGCACATGACTTTCACTTCATAGGTATATCAATCAATAGGATATCAAACACTGCAAAATCCAAGTATAAATGTCGTTTGCCTTTAAGAATGTACAGGGCGATTCAAATTGGGCACTTTTATAGGGTACGGGTACTTTCTAGCGGAGGTAGAGAAAAACCAACCCCCCCTTTGTGAGACTCAAATTTCAAGACAAGATTTTTGGTGAAAACCGCATTTTGATATGTCCACCCATTTTTGAGCTACGGAGGCTTTTTGAAAAGGCTGCATTTTGGATAGGGCCTTTAGCTTATTTATTTATGAAAATTTCTTTTTGGTGTAAATTGCTTCTTTGTAGATCTTTTAAAGCAGAATCTAGATCTCAAACTGGATTTTATTCGCCACTTTTAGTTTTTAAGATATAACGCGAAGTTCCCCTTTTTCTTATGGAATACCCTGTTGTTTATTTTATTTTTGGGTTCAGAATTAAATGCTAATTAAAATGATGTATCATATGTGATATTTTGATTTTGAAATATTCAACATTTTCTTTTCACAATAAGGTGGCCATGGCTGGATATGGATATGTCAATAAAAATTGAGTCGTCTATGCACCAAAGACATGAACTTCAGGTCATGTCAAATATGTCAGGTTCTACTACATTTTTTTTTCATTTTGATACATTATTTTAACAAAAAAAATGCACAAAAACAATTCGAGAAAGCTAAAAGCTTTTCAAACGAAATAACAAATGAATAGATATCAATCAAACTGTCTTCTTAGTAAAATCAAAGCCTACTTGTTTAACTTACCTGTTCAATTGAAAAAAATTAAAGCTCCTTTGATATATTTAACTAATTGTTTTACATCAGTATAACGTGAGATATAACCATAACACATTGGCGAGCTATTTGATACAATCTACTTCATTTTTAAATATACGAACCTAACCAACTATGTGCCTTAAAGAATTAATTTCAAAATATTAAAGTTTCTTATGAAGAAGCCTCAATTTCCGCACGCTATATCTTGAAAACTAAAAATGGCGGATAAAATCAAGTTTGAGATCTGGATTCTGCTTGAAAAGATCTACAAAAAAGCAATTTACACCAAAAAGAAATTTTCATAAATAAAAAAATTACAGGCCCTATCCCAAAATGCAGACGTACCGGGTTTCACAGGACGTGGGACATATTTTAACAAACAGCTCATGGAGTGCCGGAACGAGGTATAAGTTTGCCACGAAAAACTTACTGATACTGATACTTATAAAGTCAAAGAGTAAATATTGAGTAAAATTAAGATAATTTTTTATTCATACAATTTAGAAATATATCATGAATTTACTTAATTAATAACTTATTTAAAATCTAATCTCAATATGCAGAAAATTGCATTTTAAAAGAAATAGGTAATACTATCGACATACTAATACTGAATACAAAAAAAATTCTTTTACTAATTTATGCCATAATTCATATAGGACACCCTGCAAGTAGGTGATAAACTTTCCGTACTAGTTTTAGTTAAGAGAGTAATTTCTTCTTATAATCAAATTGAAGCCCGGCGTTCGGCTTCTCAAATAAGCATTGTCTAATTGTACGAATCCCGTGATTTGACCATAGACCCAAAGTCTACGGATTGGACTCGCAGACTAGCAGAATAAAAAAATTGAAAAGGTCTTTCTAATTTTTATTTATTAAAAAAGTGGTTTTATAGAACAAAAACAAACAAACTGAAAATTCATAAAATAAACTCATACCTGTGTTCATTTACCCAGGAAAATTTACGCATTATCAGCAAACGCTTTTCTTGTCATTTTAAGATGAGTAGTTTGTGTAGCGATGAGAAATTGTTAGTTTTGAGATCATTCGTTTGCCTTTTGTCTACTGTAAACACCAGGTAATTTTAATTTTCGAAATAAGTTTTTCAAAACCACATACCTACCTATTAGATTAAATATACGCCTAATGATAAAGCCATGATGGTAATTTAAGGCTTAAAATATTTTAGCATAATTTAAGGGGTAACGTTTTCGTTTAAGCAATTTAGATTTGACACATTTTGAAGCATTCTTTCAATCAAAGTTCTTTACAGTCTTTAAATTTACTAAAAAACGTGTCCCACTCCAAGTGTATTTTAGTACATGTAAAAATAAATTAACAGGTAGGTATTTAACTAAATTATTTTCAGGTTCATCATGTCTCTACCATTAAAGAGGTCAAACTTTTAAGCAACATCTATTAATCTAGCCAGCCATGGAAATCCTAATACAAAAGATATTGGCTTAGCTCCGCCTTTTTGTACACGCGCGTTTCAGTCAGTTTCGGCCGGCTTCGCGACGGCATTTTTGTTGTTTATTTGTTTTGATTCTGTGTTTTCGTTTCGATTTTTTCGTGTTTCGAAAAATGTAATTATCAAAGTGGACTAAATCGTTATTTGGAATATCAGTTCCTTAAGGTGCAATCCAACAGAATCTAGAGACCGAGAAGAATTAGAAGTCGAAAGTAGGTGCTATGTTGTTATGGATCCTGGAAAATTTTTACTTCTTTCGCTTTGGAAAACGGATGATTTTCCAGAAAATTGGTTGCTTCTTGGTCTTCCTCTGGGCTAGTAACCTTCATCAAATCGGTGGCGGTGCCTTCATTTCGGTGGATAGTTCCCTCCTCTTGAAATCTGTTTTTTAAGTTTACTATCGTAGACTTGCTTCTCCCATAATGAACAGCTACTTGCCAAATAGACCAACCTTTGCTAAGATTTGGGCTTTATCAAATTCGGAAAGATGAGGCGGCATTTTTTAAAATTTTATAGGAAGACAATGCCGTACTATAAAAATTTTAAAAATTAAACAGGCTGCTAACTTCTGCTGTACCAGTTTTATGATGTGGAGAGAAGTGTAGCTGGACATAAAGTCGGCATTTCTGACAATTCCGCACGAAGTTTAGAAAGAAGGTTTCTGACATTGTTGTAGTTGTAGTAGTCGTGCGGAACGGTCAAAACTAGTACCGACTTTATTAAAGTCAGCAAATCGTATTCTGGAAATCCTGGCCAAACAAAAAGTGCTAGAGTGCTGAAATTTTGCACACATACTAATTATGTGACTCCCAATTGCGCTACAGGGCCCAATGTGCGCATTTGGAAGTGAAATTTTAGGCTTGTATGCAAAATCTCATTTCTGTAGTATTCTTCATTTGGCTATGATTTCCAAAAAACGAAAATTGCTATTTTGCACAATATGACAACCACTGTTTAAGGTATCTGAAACACTGAATTTTGATTTTATTTTCTAGATGTAAAACTTCAATTTAAGCGAATTTCTTATTTCAAATTCACTTGGTTTGTCACCATAAACGAAAAAAAATCCAGATTATCAGTTTGTATTGTATAGTCCTTGAAAAGTGACATTTTATTTTTTAGAAATGCATTTTGAGAATTTTTTTTTGATAATTTTTTATAATAATTCAGGTCTTTTGTTTTAATTTTATAATTTAGCAAGAACATCAAAATAACGTTTCTAATAGACTATATGCTTACAGAGTGATTGGTTTAGTTATACCAGGCCAGTAAAAGTAAGATTTTTAAAAATAGCTACATTATCATCCGTATCTTTTTTAGTTTTTGAGGAAAAAATGTCAAATTTAGCACGATTATTACAATTGTCAAGGACAACTGATACTCTGAAATTTTTTTGGATAGGTGGCGCTGCGGACGACGTGGCATCCAAATTTCTGATTTTAAATTTTATAAAAGTTCATATTTTTTAATAGGTTAGATAAGAAATGCATATTTAATAAAATAATCGATTATGAATAGCTGAAATATGTAAATTTTTATAAAAATAAATTTAGTTTGATACGGTCCTTGGTCGCCTAAATTCTTTTTTGAGTATGAAAAAAAAACGGGTTTTTCAACGTTTTCTTTAACTCTTCCTAGCGACCAAAAATTTGCCCGGATATGCACGTTGATGAATTGTGATAAATTAGAAGGCCCCAACAAATCGATTCAGATATGAAATTCCAAATTCTATCGGGCCGTTTTTACGCTATAGGCCAGTAAAATTGACCTAACATGTGTTTAGTCGCCCCGAATAGTACTCTAATGTACCCTATTGTTAATTTTTTCCGGAAAGCACCAAGTTTGGTGCGCCTACTTTTTTAATAATTTTTTAGGATCGTGGTTAAGAAAATTTATGATCGAATGTACAGAAACCAAGTTGGCGGCAAATTCTTCAAAATGGCGGTCTTAAATCGAAAGTTACTTATCAAAAAGAAATTATGCTTGGATCTATAGAACTTAATGAAGAGAAATTTGACAATATTAGTTAAATTGACGTGCACCTTTGATGACCTTGAAAAATGTCATTTTACGTTAAAAAAAATACTTTTCCAGAGCATTTTTTTAAAATGATTTATAATTCTGAAAACGGCGACAGGTCTTGTTATTTAATTTGCGCTAAGTTTTATAATTTTAACATGACATCAACGCATCTCTCCTAAGTGATTTTTTGCTTTCAGGGTGATTTTTAAAGCAGAATGTTCAAATTTGTTACGATTACTAGATAGTTTTATATCTATATAGTTAGGGCAATAAATTCTTCAAATTACATGTATTAGAGTCTCTATATTTTTATAAAGGCACTATAAGTTTTTTTATTATTTATGGAAACGTAACAAAACATCAAGTGGGTTCCTAACACAATCTTAATAAATTTAATTAAAAAGTATTTAATCAGATTTAATATCGGATGTTTCTATGGCACGTCGTCCGCAGCGCCACCTATCCAAAAAAGATTTATTTGATAAGGTAGCATTAACAATTCGTAACAAACAAATTTGAAAATTCTATTTTAAAAAGTAAAAGAAAACAGATGATAATGTGGCTTTTCTAAAAAATCTTACTAAATCAATCACCCTGTAAGCAAAAAGTCACTTAGGAGAGATGTGTTAATGTCATGTTAAAATTATAAAAGAAAACCTGTCGCCTTTTTCAGAATTATAAAACATTTTAAAAAAAGGGTCTGGAACTTGCTCTGGAAAAGTATTTTTTTTAGGTAAAATGACATTTTTCAAGGTCATCGAAGGTGCACGTCAATTTAACTAGTATTTTCAAATTTCTCTTCGTTAAGTTATTAGTTTTGATAAGTAACTTTCGATTTAAGAGCGCCATTTTGAAGAATTCGCCGCCAACTTGGTTTCTGTACATTCGATTTTAAATTTTCTTGACCACTTTCTTCTTAAAAAATTGTTAAAAAAGTAAGCGTAACAAATTTGGTGCTTTCCGCAAAAAATGAACAATAGGTACATAAGAGTACCTATCCGGGGCGACTAAACACACGTTAGGTCAACTTTACTGGCCTATAGCGTAAAAACGGCCCAATAGAATTTGGAATTTCGTATCTGAATCGATTTGTTGAGGCCTTCTAATTCATCGGAAGTCATCAACGTGTATATCCAGCAAAATTTTTGGTCGCTAGGAAGAATTGAAGAAAACGTTGAAAAACCCGATTTTTTACATACTCAAAAAAAAAATTTTGGCGACCAATGACCATATCAAACTAAAATTATTTTTATAAAAATTAACATACTTCAGCTATACATAATCGATTATATTATTAAATATGCATGTCTTTTCTAAGCTATTAAAAACATGAACTTTTATCAAATTTAAAATCGGAAATTTAGGTGCCACGTCGTCCGCAGCGCCACCTATTCAAATTTTTTTTAGAATATCAGTTGATCTTTACAATTGTAATAATCGTACCAAATTTGACATTTTTTCCTTAAAAACTAAAAAAGATACGGATGGTAATGTAGCTTTTTAAAAAAATCTTACTTTGACTGGCCCGATATAACTAAACCAATCACCCTGTAAGCGAAAAGTCAATTAGAAAAGTTAGTTTGATGTTGTTTGTAAATCAGGAAATTACAACAAAAGACCTGTCGCGGCTTATTAAATTATGAAAAATTATCAAAAGCAAATTCTCAAAATGCATTTTTTAAAAATAAAATGTCACTTTTTAAGAACGATAAACGTCATACGTCAATGTAGCCATTTTTTTTCAATTCGTCTCCATCGAATTATATGGATTCGAGTATAATCTTGTTTTGATAGCAAACCTACAATTTAAAAAAAAATAGACGTGCATTTTGAGAAAATCGCCGCCATCTTTGCTCCTATACATCCGATCATCGATTTCCGCGACCAAAATTATAAAGAATTGTCTAAACAATAAGTTTGCCAAATTTCATGCTTTCTGCACAAAATGAACAATTGATTGCTATTTGCGACTTAAGCCGGACGACTAATATAATGCAATTTAAATATGGCGGTTGACATTTTTCCACAGCAACTTAATGAAACTGTCACTGTCAGTGTCAAAAAGTTGGTCCGGATGAATTTGGAATAAAGTAGTACCTATACTTATATCTCAAAGTAAACAAGAGCATTTTGTAATATTTATCCACCCCTTTTATTATTTGTTCCTCGCGCCCTTACAGACTCTTAGCGCTCTTGTCCGCCTAACTAAAAAAATAACTAAGTATGAATATACACTATATGGCTAGGTAGGTACTTACTACTGGATTAATTTCTCTTCACAATCAAACAATTCTATAGATATTTTACACAATCACTTTCTTATTTAATTTAGTTGGTTAGATTTGAATATAATTTAAAAACTCTTGTTGTTATCACTCCAAACCCGCGCTGAGAACCATGATCTTCACGCGCATAGGGGAAGATTCTAGGAAATGCAGAGGAGCTACCTTATAAAGGCGAAGCAAGCTGCCGCCAACAACACTCTCCATTGAAATCTTCGAGTCTCAACAATTCTCAGGAGTCGGTACGTCTCCAGACTACGAAGCAATCCCCGATTTTTAACCATTTGTCCCGGGGAAAAAATTCGTCCCGGATAGTCCCGATTTTCCAGCAAAAGTTCCGGTTCGCTCCGGTTTTGACCCCACTGTATTTTGTAACTTTAAAATCACTGCAATTAAATCTATAAATTTGAATTGAAACCTTACTTAAATTATTTTTCTTTAATAAGTATTTTGGAAAATACATCTTAATATTATTAGGGGTGCATATAAGAAAAAATACAATACATTGAATGGCCGGAGTGTCCCGGTTTTGCCCCTTTAGGAGTTGGTCAACCTTAAAATACTTTAGTTAAATACTTAAATTATTTATTTTTAGAGGTGTTAAAATATTTCTTCGCTAATTTTAAAGGCTTTAAGAACTTGATACTTCAAAAAAAGAAGTTAATATTATAGTATAATTTTTAAATGTGTGATTTAAATGTGTGATTTAAATGTGTGAACTATCATATAATATTTTTTGACACGACATAGATGAGGCGGCCAAGAATATCTACAATGACTTGAAACCGATAATCATCAATCAGGTAGGCTGTGGAAGGCTTAAAAAGTATGAAGTTTTCCATAAATTAATTTATTTATCTATGGCATTGACACATTGAACCTTTCGCCAATATTTGGCTAGTGTCAGGGGCGACTTGGAATATTTAAAAATTGTTTATTATATTTTAATTAATTGCTCACTGCCCTGCGTCGCTCCGATAACAACAGGTCTAACTGTTTTTTTATAAATTAAATTACACAAACTACAATATGGCTAAGGTTCGACTTTTCTAAATCAGTTGCATAAAATTAATTTTTTTGAGATAAATACAGCAGCGCTGACGTCACCCGTTCTTATATTATACTGTCTGACAGCATGATTTGGGATATGGGATTAGCAGGCCAGATTATTATTTTATCTACGAAAAAGGTAAAGAAACTAACATTCACAATTATTCAGCAAAAACATAACGGCAAAAATATTTATTTCAAATCTTATTGCTAGGCCGCCTATATCCAATTTAAGACCCGATAACCGCAAAATCTATTTAGTACAGTAAAATTGTCATTTGAGGTCGAAAAAAATCCGTGGAGGCTGACTTTTTGGTATGTTCTCTCGGGGGTCTAAAAATAAACCTCTCAAGTTTGTGTATCCCCCACTCCTCGGGAACCATCCGCCATTTTGAAAAATATTTGTAGTCGACTTTTCCCCATTTCTGTTGGTCGGAGGCAAAAAAGTCTGAAAACAAAAATATTCGGCAAAAAATTTGCAACATTTTTGTTCAAGTACTCAACTTTCTTTAGTTAGTTTTCAAAAAGATAGAGGGCGACAAAGTTACAAAAAACCAGTTTTAACGTATTTTGACCAGCAAAAAGTAATTTTTGAAAAATACTTTAAATAAGAAAGTTGCAGATCTCGGAAAAATCCTATAAAAATATGTATATTATTTATAAACAGTCTCTGAACTACAGCGACTGAAAGTCGGTAAAATTCTTTGAGACCCGCTTTCTGGGAATGCATGAAGTCGTGTGTTGTGGATTATACATTATTATTATGTGATGTGCGCTACACAAATGAACCACTCTATCGGCATGAAAATTGCCATTTCTATAGGTCGGAAGCAAAAAAGTGTAGAAACAAATATCTTTGGCATAAAATTTGCAATATTTTTTTTTCAACTCTCTGTAGTTAGTTTTTAAAAAGATAGGGGGCGTTGAAGTTACAAAAAATCAGTTTAACGACTAAATGTCAGTCTGTCAGATACTTTCGCACAAGCTTTAATTTGATACCTCATTTGTACTGCTCTTAACATAAATAATAATATACAGACCGCTTCAAGCTACTACGGACATAGGCGGAATCAAGTCCAATTTACTCTCCGTGCCGTACGACCGAGGTGGATTCGAAGCACGCTGCAGTGTTATCTTTTGGAAATTCATTTTGTTTTTATTATTTTGTTTTATTTCTGCCTTGCTCGAGAAACAGATGGGTAAGTTCTTAATTGAAATAATACATTTTTAAAACTAAAAATGGATGTCTACGAAGTTGCCGAAAAAGTGCAGATGGTCAAATGGTCAAATCGTCATAACCCAACACACGTTCGATATTGGTCGAAGGAAAATTTGCATTTGTATTTTGACGTAAGAACACAGGATCCCCAAAAACTAAATGTTTGGGGGGGGGGGTATTGTAGAGGAACACGTAATTGGGCCATTTTTTATTAACGGCAATTGCAATTTGAATGGTCCTAGATACTTGGATCTACTGCAGCAGCACATTATTCCAACTGCTAGGCAGTTGTTAGGTGTAAGATTTGGTGAAACGTGGTTTCAACAAGATGGTTGTTCCGCTCACAATGTTGGCCTTGTTAGGGAATATCTTGATAATGTATTTCCTAATCGGGTTATAAGTACACGGGGAACTATTTTATGGCCAGCTCGATCTCCCGATCTTGCTCCTAATGACTTCTATCTGTTTTTGAAGAAGCTTTTCAAATTATCACCCCTAACATGCTTGGAAACGTTGGAAGGGGTTTTTATAGTAGGCTCGGATATTGTCTAGCCGAGCAAGGAGGACTTTTCGAACATTTGCTTTAATTTTTTTTTGACTGGGAGAATCTTTTTGGTTTTTAGAATGTATTATTTTATTTTGAGAACTTGCTTTTATTTTGTTTCTCCTTATTATTTTCATTGTAACACGTCGTCACTGATAAATCTGAGCAGTTGACAATAAAACGCTCTTATTTATCAGTGACAAAAAATAAGAAAATTACGTTATAAAAATTTGCGTATTTATTGACCAAATTCCGGTTTCATTGACTACGCTCCACACAGCACCGTGGTTAGAGGCGTACTAAATACAAGGCGAACGGCGGCGAACGGCAGCGAATGGCGATCGGAAGCCTGAGTGTTGGTTGCTTCACTGATAGGCGTGCGGTGTCTCTGCATGTACGTACACTGGCAAATTAGACTTCTTTCGCCCTATGTTCGCAGTAGCTTGAAGCGGTCTGTTCTAATTTCAAGTTTTTTTAAAAAAAATTTTGTTGGTCAAAATACGTTAAAATTGACTTTTTGTAACTTCGGCGCCATCTAAGTTTATTCTCAGACTTTTTCGCCTCTGACCAATAAAAATGGAGAAAAGTCGGTTACAAAGTTTTTTCAAAATGGCGGATGGTTCCCGAGAAGTGGGGGAAACACAAACTTGAGGACCTTATTTTTAGACCCCCCCCCCCAACAACATATTTTTTTCGTGGTACTCCGCTTATTTATGACAATTTTACTGTACTGATTGCTTTCAAGTGGTCAGTATGCCCTCTTTTTAAAAAATGGAATTATAGAATATTAGGCAAATTCATCGGCTAACGCCATCTTGGATATTCTTAAAAAGAAATTTTTTGATATTGAGCCTTCAGGCAAATTATTTTAACAAATAAAAACATTTATAAATATGTTTTTTTTGGGTAACCTTATTTTAATTGACCGATGACTGCATCGGTCCCAATAACATCAAGTCAAACTATCATATGAGTTTCAACTTTTCCAAAACAGTTGCATTGAACTCATTTTTTTCACATGTTTGGAGCGATGCTGACGTCACGCGTTCTAGTGTCTAAATGTTTGTTTTGCGTTTATCAGCTCTTAAGAAATTCCAATTCCAAAACAGTTTGAGGATACCCTTTATTTTAACACCTTCGCTAACGCCCCACCGCCGGCTGTGCCCATATCGAGCTTGCTGACTCTACAGTTCCTTTAAATGGAAAAAACATCCTGAAAATATCAGCCTTTCCAATACTCTTGCACGTTTTTTTCGCGAGATCTTGAAAGAATTAACAAAAGACCTTTTAAAAACGATGCTGCTTAAAAGTAAAAACGCCTAAAAAATTAGTAATAACGTCATTCTTTCTGTTGCGAAATCATTTATATCTTAAAAATTTCAAAACGATCGGAGACGTTATGCATTGTTGTAAAATTTGAAAATTTTGAAAGATTCTATAGCTCTTCTAACCAAAATTTTAATAAATCTAACGCAACCCCCATTAATAAATCAAAATACTACAAACCCATCTTATTCAACTCATTACCAACCACAAATCTATCAACCGCAGTTTTCCTCTCCACAGTTTAATTAAATGGAAAATCAACAACCTTTTAATCAATCAAATTTTTAAAACTTTTCGATTCGATTGGTCAAGGCATCCTATAAATTCAACGAAGGTCAAAGCACACGCATTAATTTGCAACAAACCGCTATGTTTCCGCCCACAAAAAAATGTCTTGAGACCAAATCAAATACTGGACAGTCAACTCCCAAAACCTATCCCAATGTCTGCGTTTTCGAGAATCTTGAGAAATACCCAAAATCAAAATTATTTTTAAAAAATCGGAAATCAAAATTTCGGCTAAAGAACTTTAAACGACTGAGGTATGCGAGGGGTGACTCGATAATCGAGGATCAATTTGCAAGAACAACAACATTTTCATCCATTTTATTATAGGAAAGAAAATGATTAATTATTAAAATCCGGAGGATCAAAATGAGAATAAAGTATTTAGGGAGGTATTTAGTTAAAAGATTACCCACTGAATTCATGTAAGAACGTAATTATTATTATAGGGGAGTTACAGTAGTGATCTTAAAGACAAACTCTATATAGCTAACTATGTTTTAAAAACCTCTTTCCCTTCTATGGTTCCCTAAAAGCATTTCATATTTTTATCATTTGTTTAAATTACTATTACTATATTCATTGAAACATTGAATTGGTAGTCATCTCAAGATATTACTTCTTTACATTTGTCTGTATAATAATTTTAGAAAAAATATACACAAAAAATGTGTCTTACCTCTGAGATTTTAAGAGCCGATACACTATCACCAGAAATAACCGAGTATCGAAACAGTTTCAGGTCCTGGTTGTCTTTGATTTGATGAAACTGAAACAAAAAAAATATTGATTTTTTCAGAGGAATTTATGCATCTCGTAACGTCAAAAATTACAAAAATACAAAAAATACATGTGTTGATTGATTAAATTTGTTTTGATGAGCTACACGCGTTAGATAATATATATAAGGATGCGACCTCTAAAAATGTGAAAATTAGTACGTCGATATGTGGAACACATGAAATAGAGGAAAGTAATAATTATGAGGCTAAAAAAATTACATTAAAAATTTCCCACACTGAGCGATTGCAAGCTAAAAACCCGAATTTTTCTGTATTATTTTATTAATGGACATTAAATTGGGCAATTTAAATAAACTGAACATATTTTTGGCCTATATTTATAAACTTTGCATTATATATTTTTTACATTTTTCGGTTTACGTGCTTCTTACATAGGTAAATAATGTTCTAAAAATAAATCTTAATTAAAAGTTTGCAAAATGAAAACTAGTGCAAACTATTTTGCCTTTCTAAATTAGACCTTTAGTCACGTGGTTAATATACCATTTTATGAACTTAAGTATAGGAAAAAACTAAATCAAGAGAAAAATTAAAAAATAATTAAATGCCACTTAACGGCCGGTACGCTCTATTTACAAAACAATAGCATTAAAAGTCTTCCAGCTGCTCCCATTTTTCCATTCTATCCGTTATTTCAGCCATTTTAAGTCGTTAAAAATAATTTTAAACCCCTAGATATTTAAAGTACCGACTACTACGACCGGCACGATAAGTGTGCGGTAATGAGCTCATAACATAACGCTCATTATATCACTAGTGATGTAACAAGTTCATTACGCAACTCATTTTAATTAAAAAACAGAATTTTTTTACAATTTATCTATTCAAAAGAATGCTTATTTATTATAAATAAATTTTACACGTTTTGGACATTAAAAGAAGTGCTTTTAAATCTAATTCATAGACAAAATGTGGTATATCACATGCATGGTAAGGCTCGTGAACTCATGTACAGCACTTGAGTGGTTACCTCGACTCATGCAGTCTACGACTCCGTCGTGGCAATATTCCCACACGTTACTGTAATGAAGCTCATACTGTAAAGAATAGCCTTACGTCAAAATTTATTTAAAAAAAAATTAATTAATTCCGGTTTCTTGTAAATTATTAAGACGCGAAAACCTTTTGTTTAAAATAATCTAAACCCATATCAATACAGAAATCAAAAATAGGTCAAACTTTATTTTAATTATTTTTTTAAGAACCACAGTAGCAAAAGATTTCTAAAAAAATAAAATAATAACATTTAAACAAGTACCTATATACTTACAATAAACACAAATGGACTTTTAATACACAGTAAATTTTCAGTAGGTACTGGTATATATTTTAAAGAGACCTATGCTCGGTTGTTCAATAGCCGTTCAAAGCCAGTTCAGTGTTTGAACCTGGTTTAAGTAAATGGCGAGTTGTTCAAGGTTGGTTTAAAACTTAAACGGAACTTTTCCGTGCTCTTGAACCTGGTTCACTTGAATGCTCATTTTTGGAGGTTCATGCAGAAGTTCAGTATAAAAAAAAAACAGTTTTTTAGGTTTAAAATGGAGAAATATAAATTTAAATTTTTTTTTGTGATTTAAAAGAGCTTTTTGAAAATAAAAAAATATAATTTAGGCGGAATTTTAGCGTTCCAAACAAATGTGTTATTTAATGTGTTGGTTGACTTTTGTGCCAGTACAAACTGCTGTTGGAGGTAAATTTTTAACTTTATAAAATGGACCAACTAACAGATGATAAAGAATTTGTGAATATTTTATTATGGTGATTCAGGGAGATATTAGAAGGCGAGGCCAGATTATTTTTTATGAAAGTTAGTGATAGTGACGCTTTACGAAAGCGGGGGTGAGGTTTCTCATTGGATAAATTGAAGAAAGTATGAATGATTTTATGTTTAGTTTTTTTTTTGATGACCATTGGAAGTTTTTGAGACCAGTGGAAATTTACAGGGTGTTGGTTAAATGCTTTTTATTTTAAACTGTTTTTTACAAAATGCCCGAGCTTTCGTATTTTTTGTTACTTCACCATTTTCAACAACAATAAAATTCATAATTTATTGCACCATAACAATTAAGGTGACCAAGTCCTAAAGGGGCAAAACGGGGACACTGATCCGGCCATTCAATGTATTGTATATCATGTATTTTTTCTTATATGCACCCCTAATAATATTAAGATTTTAAGATTTTGGAAAATAAAATCCAAGAAAAATAATTTAAGTAAGGTTTCAATTCAAATTTATAGATGGCAGAGAACATCCGCTTTTTTAATTGCAGTGATTTAAAGTTACAAAATACAGTGGTATCAAAACCGGGGCGAACCGGAAATTTTGCTGAAAAATGGGGACTATCCGGGACGGATTTTTTCCCCGGGACAAATGGTTAAAAATCGGGACTGTCCCGGCCAAACCGGGACGGTTGGTCACCTTAATAACAATCGAACTTTAACATTTCATTTATCACATATATATATGTGTCTCAAGACATGTGAAAAGTTAATGCTACAAAAGCTTTATTCAATACTTTTTTTTTCTGAAATCGTGCTTTGGACACCATCAAAAATAGTGCTTTTAAAACTCAGCTATTGTGTTACAATTCGTAATTTTATAGTTGATACTGAAGTACGCCCAGCAGAGTAGTGTGGAGTCATTCCAGCAATCTGTTTACTACCTATAGGTATCAATCAATCGCTCTTTTAAACAATATAAAATAAAACAAAATATTAAAGATTAAGTATGTCAAGGTGACCATTCGTCCCCTATTTTGGTGTTCCGTCCCCCATTGTGAGTGTCCCCCTAAATGTCCCTCGTTGCTAAGAAAAGTCCCCCACGCATGAATCGCGAAAAAAAATAAGTGAAATAATTTTTGTTAGGCATAGAAATATTCCACATAATTATTATGATGAGACTTTACAAATAGGTGACGCAGCCTCGCTAACCCCCTCCCCCCAGTAAAACACAAACTCCATCATACACAGGAAACATTGTCAAAAAAAATAATAAAAACCAACGAATTAACGCTCTAATAGCAATAGCCCGGTACGCGACGCTCGATATTACAGTCACAAAATTAAAATACAGCCAGCTTAAAAGTTTGCATGACATGCAAACACGTCTAAACTTCGACGAAAAACGAGACCCGCGAGCCGTCGTCATGGCAACCGATTTATTTCGGGAATTTACACTGAACACACACACACACACGCAGAGTGCCTTGGCGTTTGTTTTTTGTTTCTTTTGCATCTCGGCATCGGACACTCGATCGAATAAAAAGATACAATATTTACAAAATTTGAAAACGTTATTTTATGGAAGTCGAAGGTTTAATTTTTTCAGAAATATTGAAATAAAAATTATTTAGTCAGACCGTACTGTTATGCGATGCGTGCAGTAAAGTTGCTTTTCCGCACTTATTTTTGAAAATGTATTTGAGAAAAAAATTAAAATGTTTAAAAGTACAAAATATTACTCTATTCATTGTTATTCAACGAAATAGAATTATATAATTTTTATGGAGGCTCGTAGGAAAAATGTTGTACCTAACACATGCGTAAAGTAACTTTAAGTACACGACGGTGCTACGCGTCGTTCGGTCAAGCTGTCAAGGGCGGAAAAGTCACTTTACGCATTTTTTAGGTGTACAACATTTTTCCTACGAACCTCCAATCGACGCTGATTTATTAAAAATTATAAAAAAAATAAAAATTTATTTCTGTAGAATAAAAAATTAAGTAAAACGTTAATAAAAAGACTTTTCCGCACTAATGAGGTAAAGTGACATTTTCATTTTTTTCAAAAATAAAAAAAAACGAGTGCGGAAAAGAAACTTTTACGCACGCCCGTTGAGAATACCTATAAACAACTTTTAAGAAAGCGTTCAGCAAAAAAAAATTATTTAAAAAAGTCCTGTTTTTTTCGGAAAAGTTAAATGTTTATTTTAGTCTTTTAAAATTCTCTTATACCAAAAATGCACAAAAATTAATTAAACCTTTGATTTTTAATGACTTTTGCTTGAATGTTTTCAAAATTCACGTTAATGATTTTTAACTGGCAACAATGTTATTTTTATTTGGGTGGAAATAATAATTTAGTGAAACTATTAGTTAGTGACCAAAATTTATAACAATCTCAAAAACACTACAACTATTTACATATATTTTTATTGAAATTTAAAAGTAAATTTACTTTAAGTTTCATTTTGATGGTCATTGCTTGCATATTTGCGAAACAGCTTGGGCACCGCTAATCGGAAACAAAAAAGAAGAAATGATGTTAAATTTTAGGGTTACAGAAATTTAACTTTCCTAATTTATAATACATTTAAGTTTTATGAAAGAATTAACCATTTCACCAATTTTTTTTATTGCCTGATACATTAAATTTTTTTAATGGTGCAGGGACCAATTTATTATAACCTTCTACTTTTTAACATATATTTTTTTTAAACATATGAAAAGTGCTACTATTGAAATTGAAAAAAGTAAAAATGTGTACTTTGATTTAAAAATCAAACTTTCGCCATGCTGGTTTAAAGAAATTATGTGACTGGTAGTCAAATAAATTGTCAATATGGAATATTGATATGCCAGTCTTTCCACGTGATTTTAAAAATTTTATGTTGTGTGGTGTAGTTAAACACGGGTCAAACTAAAGTTACTGTGGCCATTAGTGATCACTTGGTCACTAAGTAATTAACGTAAAAATCGTACTATTGAATAACATTTTTGATTTTTATCTTCTACACTCCGCTACTACGCAAATAGGTAGGTAGGCTTGGTTGAAAGTGGTTATATATTTTGAGAAAAGTGGGTCGAGTTAGCTGGAAAAGTCTTTTTTTAAAGTAATGGTCAAGCCATGATAGTAATTTAAGGCTTAAAAAATTTTAGCATAACTTAAGGGGTAACGTTTTTGATTAAGCATTTTTTATTATGTTTTTCACATTTTTATGCAAATTGCTCACATTTTAAAGCTTTTTTTCCAAACTTTCGATTTCTAGAATAAAACACTTAAATTTTTCAAGTTTCGACTGTTTTTCAGGCGTTCAAAAAAAGTACTGCCATAACATTTTTTTTTTCCGTTAAAATAAAAAATATTTAGAGAGAGGGCACAATTTTAGAGTTAGATGGAGAGATAATTTAGTGACGTGCAAAAAAATTTTAGGTTGTTGAAGAGAGACAGCAGGCTATAAAAAATTATTTTAGAGAAAGATGGACATAATTTAAGGCAATTGTTTACTAAAAATTTCTGTTATGTCATCTGTCTCTCATCTTGAGTGCGGTCGTGCATATGATTATTGTTTTTTTTTTATTTTGCCATTTTTATCCAAAAAACAGCAAAAATTGTAATTCAAAGCGTAAAGTGTGTTAAACATAAGAGTCATCATGGCTTTACCATAAAGTCATGATGATCCTTAAAATAATTTTCTTAAATAGCTGTTAAATCATTTTTAGATTTGCTAAAATACACTTTAGTAGGACACGTTTTTTGGTAAATTTAAAGACTGTAAAGAACTTTCATTGAAAGAAATTAATACCACCTTGTGGACTTGTGTTTTATACGCTTTACGCTACGCTAAAATATTTTTCATTTTAACAGAGAAAAAAATGTTTTTTGTCAGTACTTTTTTTGACCGCTAAAAACAGTGAAAATTTAACTTGAAAAATGTGAGTGTTTTATTCTATAAATCGAAAGTTTGGAAAGAAAGCTTTAAAATGTACGCAAAATCATGGCATAAAAATGTTAAAAACTTAAATTATGCGAAAATATTTTAAGCCTTAAATTTTACTATATGGCTACCATAAGAAAATTATGGCTTTACCAAAAAAAAATATGACTGTGATCAGCTAAATAAAATCTCTGCTTCTGCTGAGAGAACGATAAAAAATCAAAAAAATAAACGTGCTTTAATTTTTAAAATTGGGTAATAAAAAAACAGGTAATTTGACTTAATAAATAGGTACCAAACCCAGGACGCCCCGCTTTTATTTTTACTCAGGCAAAAATTATGTATCTAGGTCCCTCTAAAATTTTAATAAAAATGCACAAAGTAAAATAAATGGCTTACTTTCGTAATGAAAAACGCTAAGAAGGCCTTTCCAAAACAAATCGCATGTAAACGTAGACACCGATCGATATTTTCCGTCGTCATCGCGCTATAGGCGCCAGAATGCAAGCATCCTATTGGCGTATTTCGGAAAAGGGGAAGCTGCAGTTATAAATAGCCCCTCCAGCGGCCTCGAGAGGAGATTCTTCTAAAATCGTCCTAAGAAACAACACGGCCATTTCAAGCGGTCGGACAGGACAAAAAGTAACCCATTACCAGAAAAAACAGCTGTGACTTCTTTATGGTTAAAATTATGACTATATTTTCTAATAAATAATTTCATAAAACCATAGGTTATGCAATAAAATAGTTTAAAACATAGGTTGGAACCAGAACTTATAGGGTGAACCTTTAAACTTTGGGTTGAAGGGGACAAGAAAAACCAAAACTTGATTTTAGTATATTCCTACTTTTATATATTTAAATTATTTAGAAAAATGCTTTATCATGGCTTTTCCAAACTAAACAAAAGGCACTGGAATTAAAGGAAAAAGCATATTGTTAACATTTATGTTAAAAATTATTGTGAACTATAAACCAGTAAAGCTTTTCTTTTAGGTTGGACGGGACAAAAAATACAGTAATTGAAAAAATATTATTGGCTTTAGTCGGGGGTTTTTTATTCGCACCACACATAAAATTCGGTTAAGTAGTACAAAACTGGCATTTTATGAGTGGTATCCCGTTAAACGTGAAATGCTTTTCTAGATTTGCAATAAAAGATAACAGGAAGGTCAAAAAAGTAATTTTTTGCTATGTCCGTTATCTTGGGTTTTTGACATTTGACGGTTTATTTATCCTTCCAGAAATAATATAAATTTGTAAATATACGATAAGAAATAAGAAAAGTTCTTTGGAAACAACAAGAGACATTATTTTGGGTTGGTTAGAATATGCAAAATTTTGCGCCAATGCAAATTTTGTACTACCTAACCGAATTTTATCTGTGCTACCGCGTTAGACGTGAAAAGACATAAGGTTTTGTATTTTGGCAATAAAAAATTACAGGGAGTTCGAAAAAGTTGAATCTTTGACATTTTACATCTTTTGTACAAAAACAGTAAACTTTGTTCTTTTAACTTCCTAAAATGCCTAACTTTACAAAAATCGGCTAAGGAACAAAAAAGTAATTAGAAAATTAAATCAGTCCAAGATTTTCTGGGCCTTCCCAAATATTATTATGGATTAAACCATCGATTAGGTGCACCCACACCGATAAAAAATACTTACCTGCCCAAAACTGAATAAAATAAGAAAAGAATCAATGATGTTTTAAGTAAAATTGGACGACTTGTAAAAATCTTCTATGTTTGATAGCTCACAGACAAAAATCCTAGAGGCGTTCAAGATTCAAGTTTGGCCTTTTTAAAAGGATATTTTATTGTCTTCAAGCAGCTGTAAAAATTTCAGGAATCCTCTGGAAAAGTTTCTAAACACACGACACAATATAAAGCGTGACATAATTTTTGTTACTTTTGAAGTTTTTAGCCAAATTTTTTTTTAATGTATGTTGTTTAATTTTATTCAAACTTGGGAGCTCATCAAGCCATGTTACACTCTCGGTTACATTTAATATTCTAGCGTGTTATATAACCTTTTAAAAAACATATTTTGGTCGTTCTTGAAAAAAGGTAACATTTCAAGTGGTAATTTAAAAAAAAAAAACAAATTAGTGCATGTTCTTTGAATTTTGGTAATTATTAAATGTTGCTGTAGTTGGTTGGACTAAAATGTGCTATATGGCCGAGATAACAATTCACTAGTTCTTGAGTTATTTTTGAGTTTCTGAATTCATCTGCTAACACCAGTTATACCTATTTTACCAAAATCAAGAATCTTTATAGCTGGGTTGTTCTTGAAAAATGGTAACATTTGCTGTAATAGTTTTTAAAAAAAAACAAATATTTATCACTTTTTAAGTAAATATAATATATCTCTATATATATAATATGCCCTTACTAGATTTCTTCTTTTCTCTCTTTTGTCTATTTCCTTTTTCGTTTCTGGTGCTTTTGCCAAAGACTTTCTAGTTTTTGCCATTTTTTTTTCTAAAAATTATTGATTTTTTTTTAAATTACAAGCAAAAAACTTCACAGGTGTTATCAATAAAATATTCTGAAAGATCACACCAGTGACATACTTTTTTGAACATTTTTGAAAGTAAGTATCTTACCATTTACTCCTTATATATATATATATATGTATATCTAGAAACACTTGTGACATTTATCTCGTCCAAAACGTTAATACTGTTTTAAAACCAGCAAAATTTCACAAGAACTGAATTATGTAACACATTTCAGGTAACACTCCTAAACTGTCTTCCGACTTGGGTGTTGTATGCAGTGATGCCAGATTTTAAAAAAATCGGTGACTGCATGGGATCACGAGTGACATCAAAATCAACTACCCGTGGTTTTTTCTGTTTTTTGATGAAGACAAAAAACATATCGATGTATTTTTTTAGGATTTAAATTTTTGAGTTTTATCTATCTAAATCATTACCTAAATAAATTTTATGATCCTGAAGTGTCTTTTTGTTATACATATTTGAATCTATCAACTTTGAAAATTACAAATCACACCACGTGACATGTCACATCGTGTGACCAACTTTTTTTTCCATGGAGACATTTCTTGGAGAGTTCACTACTGCTGGATAATGTTAGCCTTTGAGTACACTAACTATCCTCCTACTTTGTTTTCAAAAGGATAAGTGCTTTTAAATTTACAAACCAATTACATGCAATGTTACCTTTTTTCAAGAACGACCCATTTGGCAGATCTGTAAAGAGAATGTGGATTAAAAAATTTGAAGTTAAGCAGCCGGGGTCAAAAATTGAGATTTTGTAATTTTTCTGAACATGCGTCAATTTGCGATTTTTTTGTGATTTTTCCGTGGCATGAATTTGCATTTTTTTGATATAGGCGAATAGCTAGGACCTTTTTACAGTCACTTCAAAATGAATTTGCACAATCCCATTCATAAATAGAAAATAGAATGTTTACAAAAAAAACACATTTTTTTTTGTAAATGTTTACAAAAAAAAACAAATTATTTTTAAATTTCAAATTGATTATTTTTTATGCAATCAACCGGAAGTAAAATATCATGTTTTGCATAATATATTAAAGGCCATTTCATAGACTTTTAAGATGTTTAACCAAAATTTTAAAATGTTGTCACTTGACCGAGATATAGCTGTCAAAATGACCCTAAGTCCTAAAAAAAGTTCGACGCCTACGTACGCCGTCGCCGAAAAATCTTATATTGGTTTGGTGGTCCCCGGAGTCATGCCTAAGTGTGTGCGAAATTAGAGCAAAATCACCAAAAATCTTCCTATAGGTTTGAAAAAACCCCCAACTATTATGTCCGAAACTGTTTGTATATTTCGACTTTTTTACATTCCAAGAAAAAGTGTTATAGTAGTTTTATGATTTGGAGTTATTTCAAGATTTTTAACAAAAACCAGTAGATTGTTAAAGCGTTTTTCTTTTTTTTTAATAAAATTACATTTGCTTGAAATGGCCCAACAGCAGAGGACGAGAAAAATCGAAAATTTTTACATATTGTAAAAAATAACAAAATGTATCTTCAACAATAAAAGAAATATTTTACTACAGTTTACTGCTTTTCATGACTATCGTAGTCAAGGGCGATTACAACTCAAGCAATAGGCACCTACCTAATTTTTAAAAATATGCCATAGGTAGTTGATTTTCATTAAATGATGAAACCCCCTCAGAGTCCATTTCTGGCTACGCCACTGGATGTTAGTTTGGTTGGCTGTTTATTTGGTTTGAGAATAATAATATAATAAAAAGAAAGTGGGTATTATTGAGATATGGGGACAAAGAGTACAGTTCTAATTTAATAGAGTATAGAGTTCAAAGCTACTGTACTAGTACTGTACTATCAAAGAGTATAAATGGTCACAATACTTAATGGCATCGGCAAAAAAACGCGAGTTAATACCTTATCCACTAATTCAATTTTAACTTGTCGACAACTTTATTTGACTTTCAGCAGGACTTAAGTAACTGAAGAAGAAGCAACAGAAAACAAAAATAAAGTTATGATTGTTTTCTACAAACCAAAACTACACTTTTTTGCACTCGACGCGTGTTTCGCTAATAACGTTAGCATCATCAGGAGACGATAAACAATAAACTAAATTAACCTACGCTCTATCTTATATACGGACCCATGCAAAAGGGTGGTGAAAACTGGTGAAAAATTTAGAGGTGCTACCTAGAAAGTTTCCCCTAAAGCTCATTTTAAAAGAAAAAGTTTTCTTACAGTAGGCCAAAAGCGAGGCCAAAAGAACTCTTTATTTTCAAAAATAGCTGCTTATTCTTAAGAGTCCCGAGTACCATTTTAGGAAAGTGTTGAGAAACTATAATAGGTACCATACAAACTGCAATTTGTTATACTTTTATTCAAAAATATAGCCTCTGGTATGAATTGCGCATTTCATACAGTCGCGACAAACAACTAATTTTTGGGTTCATCTTTTTGATTGGAAAATAGGTAGGAGAGCAAAAATCTTTTCATATTTTCTAGGGGTTAATACTTTCACTACACAAGACACAAGTCAAGTATCACCCAGTATTGGCAGCTAATTAGTAGATAAAAATTATTTTTGGCTAAATGAGTATTTTTTTCGGTAATTCAACTTATCTGTCTTAAAGATCATTGAGCTTGATTTATACTGGCCGCCCGCCGTCTGCGTTCGCGTCAGCGCTGGGTAGCATGAATATATGGGAACCATTTACTTCAATTTATACCTTGCCGTCGTTGCGTCGACCCGCCGCTGGCTGCCGCCCGAGATGAACCAAGTTTACCTTTTTCCGTTTGCCGTCCATAGCCACGCGTAGTCCGGCCAATAGAAAAGCATGTTGAGTGGTCACGTGATTTTTATTGTCGTTTTTGTTTTGTTTATCAAGAATTCTAACCTAACTTACCCAACTTGTTTTGATTGTTTTCTTTTTATGAACTAAATTTTTTAATTTTTAAAATGAGTAATACAGAAGAAAGCCAGCTGAGTGAGCTGTATGAAGAACTAATACTCGAGAACATATCAAGAAAAACGATGTTTTCGAGCTTAAAACAACGCTCCGACGCGACGCCAGTATAAATTGCTGCTACCAACGGTAGACAGCGGGCGGCGGCGGCGACGGCACGGTAGGCGGCGCCAGTATAAATCACCAGTTAATCAATGAAGTTCAGAATAATAATTTACAACATCTAGGTCTAACAACATCCCTATCATCATTCAAACAATGTCTTTGGAAACCTGCGCCAATTTATTTATTTTTCGTAGAAATATTCCTATAAAATTATTTATAATTTAAATTTACGTAAACCACTGCTTACAAACCATTTATATTAATGTTGGTGAAAAAATAGAAATGATGACACTAAGCGGGTTTATGGTCGAGTGATGGAGAAAATCAAAGGTTTATTTAATCAGGAAGTTTTAAATTTTAAGAAAATGTAATCTCTTGCTAGTTTTAGGGACGAAAATTATTATTTTTTTTGTAATGATCTTAATAGTAATTCCAGAATGATCGAGAAAATGATACAATAATAGCTACATATTGTAGAAAACCGTCTATTTAAAAAAATATTAAATCTTTTATTCCGTTTTATAGCACCCTATAGTTAGGTATTAATAAAAAACAACAAAAAGAAGCATGCATTTGTGTTGTTTTTACGAGATTCGGAATCAAGAGATAGTAGTTGGAGTTGTTTGGTTGACGGTGGAGAGAATTGTTTATAGGTCAGTAAAACGCGTATTTAAAAATTATTATATTGCAAACAAAGTGTTCTTTTATTTCTATTCTATTTGATTTTTTGGTTTATAACATGTGTATATTTAGATGGAATCGTTTTATGCTGTGAACAATGCAGATTTAAATCAAATCAAAACATTTGCTGTCTTTTGTGCTGGGATTTATGAAATAGATATATCATATATTTTTGGTATGATTCAGGATGTGAGAAAGGGTCTTGGTGAACTTACTAACATTTTCCTTCCCTGATTGAGCGAATATCCTAGCAAGTAAAAAAATATAGTCCAGAGATATTAACCCAAAATATCAACTATTAGCTGAGTAGCCTCCTGTATGGGACCTCAGTACCTTCTGGCGATCTCCAGCTAACTAACCACACACTCTTCAGTTTTGAATGTATTGTTATAAATGTAGAACGACAAATTTTAGTACTGAGACAGTAATTTTAATTTTTTGGTAATTTAATTTAGTATCAGTAATTCAATTTCTGGCACATGACTCGATTTTTTGAATGTAGATCGAGGATTTCTCAGCCGTGCTCTTTCCCCTCGTGAATTTCAGGCTGAGTACGGCACTACTATTGATTTTCTTTGAATTAATAAATTAGGGGTATTTTTCAAATTTTGTGTTTATTTTACATATTATCACACCTTACCTCAAGTCTCCCTAAATTTGTTATTGTCAGGCGCATTCTGAGCAAGTAGAATTATGTTGAGTGGGGTTAACAACGTAGGGCTTTTACCTATTTTGGTTGTTTTAGTTTAATTTTGTTAAACGAACCTGGGTAGGTATGTTTTACTACAATATCTATTGTCAAAATAACTTTAATAACTTACTATAAAAGTAACGAAGTTTGCACATTTTGAAATATAATTCCTTTTCTTTCCATTTTCCTTAGCGTCACTAGTCATGCACAAAATACCACTTTCTGCACTCATAATACTCATCAGTTCACTTTTTTTCTGTATAATATAATTTCTCTATGAGTTCACTAGCACTACCTCTATTATTACTAACATTTTTATTGCCACTAGACAGTAAACTGAGCATACACTGTAAAAAACCAATTTGTTCGTTTTAATTCTTTTAATGTAGAAAAAAAAAAACGTTGTTGCTAGTTCTAGGTCAAGACACCGGTGCCAACTACTGACAACAAAATATTTATGTACTCCGAACTTAACTGATGCAACCTGAATTGCTTGACTTGAAACATACGAATGTGGTCAGCATTGTCGAATACATTTTTGCAATTACTGTTTGATGTTGCTTGTGAACTCCTTGTTTGTTGTACAGCTACTGGACCATCTGTTTGCAGGTGTAGAAATTCAAATAACAGCCAGTTAATTTAATGATTTCAAACAAACTACTGCCTTTGGTTAAAATACAAAAATTTGGACTTGTTTTACTTGAAATTATAATACAGTTTATTTATGAAGAGGTGCTGTTTGCTTGGTGATAAAGCTCAGTGAGCGCGGTATGATTCTCGGAAAATTGTCGGTCTCCCGCTTTTCTGCCCAAGCAGCGTTCTCGAGAATTCCAGAAAGATTTAATTTGGCGCGGATATTTAACTTCAAATTATATACGAGGGGCATTCAACATAAAAAATTACTTTTAGCCCGAAGTTCGTGATGCAATATATTTTGTGATTGTATTTAGGTTTCACTGATTTCAGATTTGAAATCAACTATCAAGTTTTTACAAAACTGTTTATTTTTTTTCATTTAATTAAATTTTCAATAGAAATAGCGTGGAATTTGTGTAAAATTCCAGAACTTCGGAACAAGATAAGTATTTTATGCGATTTGCTTCCAAGATATTTTTAAAATATCGAAAAGGGTATCGACGAATAGCTTAGGTTTTATGTTTGATTTTTAAATTTTTACTTTAGATATTAAAAAAAATAATAAAAGTATTTTTTTTAACAGACTTATGAAAATTGGACTACATATATATGAATTTAAGAATGAGACTAATTTAGGTTTATTTTTATTAATGATAATGGAGTTTATAAATCCGATTAATGCCACTTTTTGGAACCTCACAACCGGCACAAAAAGTAAGGTCCCTAAAGTTAGCAGAACAAAGTCAGCACTGCTAACTTTAGTAACCAAATTTTACTTCTTTCGCTTTGGCAAAAGGATGATTTTCCAGAAAATTGATTGCTTCTTGGTCTTCCTCTGGGCTAGTAACATTCGTCAAACCGGTGCCTTCCTTTCGGTGGATAGTTCTCTTCTCTTGAAATCGTTTTTTTATGTTTACTATCGTAGACTTGCTTCTCGCATAATGAACAGCTACTTGCCGAAAAGACCAACCACCGCACTCTTAAAATGTGGAAAAAGTGTTGAGTTAGGTTTTATGTATTTTTTTGTTATAAAACGCTTAATACAACCTAGATTAGTAATTTTTAAAATATATTTGAAGCTAGACTAAAATTTGTATAGCGATCTTATACAGCTTGTGCGAAAATAATGGCACCATATGAAAAACTTTTTATTATCGACTTTAGCAAAAAAAGCTACCTATTCTTCATAAAACTAGAACTGTAGACATATTACAGATGTAATTTACAGGGTCATAAAAAATAGATATGCAAAAATGTATTTAAAAAAAGTTGTCAATTTTACGTCAAAATATAAAAAGTTTGAAGAATCCCATGTGACTAAATAATAAAAACATCATACAAAAGTACCAAACAAAATATAAAACCAACTAAGAAAATACAAAAAAAATTTTTTTGCCTAAAATCAATATTTTCAAATTATCGAAATTATGAAAAATTTCAAACAACTTTCCTTACTTAATAATCACTTTCACTCAAGAAAGAGAAGACAAAACATTAATAATTATTTATTATTATCGACTTCCTATGCACCATTTTAGAAAGAGGTTCGTAACTACGCCACTGTTTTAAAAATTTTGATGAACTTTGCAGGAACATACAAACCTACCCACCTGCCAAAAATAAATCAAATCACATCAAAAGTTATTAACAATAAAAAGTGTGGAACTTTATTTCGACGCACATTTTAGGTAAAATACTAGGCAAATAGAAATTGCAATAAATCAGCAATGTGCAAAAAGTTGCAAAAATTATTTTTTTTATTGAAAAGCCATAAAATCAGAGAAAAAAACTAGGTATCAACAAATATGTACTTCGTTGCAAACATTTGCAACAATTTGTAATAATTCCAAATATTCGCATCCTCAAATGAATGACAGAGAACTAATCACCTGCTTGAATGCTATTCATCAAAAAATATTTTCTAATTCGCGAACAACAAGTTTTGCCTGGTTATAAACTGCAACCTTTTGATAAGATTAACAAAAAGGCAAATAAGGTCAGTAAAATAATTCAAAAATTGCTAAAAAGTGCAAAATCGACCACTTTGATGTCACTTTTCGGGTACTTCTGGGAGAGGTAGAGAGTGAATGAAACAAAAATATTCTTATAGGACGAGTACTTCAACATCTAAAAAAAATCAGGCAATTCTACCGAATACAAATTTCCATTTAAAAAGGGCGATATCCTTTCCTAACGTTTAATACCACTACCTTTGCAATTGTATTATTAGTTTTTATTAATAAGCGTTTTTATCATAAGCACAAAATATCGAAAATTACTGATTTTAAACCTAATAAATTTCATAGAAATCGATTATTTTTTTACTCAACTCATTATCAAAACTAAGCAATGGGATTATCCTTAGCCGCTTTGCATCGATAAACTATCCAAATGTTGAGTACTTGTAGTTTTTAGGTGCTTTTTACTGACCTTTAGCTTGCTTTGTTTTGCAGAAAAAAACCCTTTTGAACGACACCAAGTCATTGCGATCGGATCAGTAGTTTAGGAAATAGCTTGAAAAATTGCATGTTCCAAAATGTTAACGCCACTGTTTTAAGTGCCTTAAAGACATACTGTTTCTAGTGCCTGGCACGACGCACAGTGGAACGATCCCATATAAAATGTTGGACATTTTCTCAAAATCATAAAAAAAAAATAATCAAAATAAATATGGGGTCTTGCAAAAAATTGTCTGGTGATTAAAAAAATGCTCTTGTTTTTTTTTACTTTGGTCTATTTTCTGATTGATGATCCTAAAAAAAATTGCCCCGTTAAATGCGCGGCAGGCGAAAGTTTTGATAAAATTACACTAAAAATTGTATTTTTTAACCTTTTCAATTAAAATTGTGGTCATTAATAGTTTTATCTAGCGCCGCAGGTAATTCTTTAAAATTTTCGATTTATTTGTTATTTGCTAAAATTTTGAGTCCAGGGGGATGGGTTATTACCCCCCTACCCCCCCCCCCGAAATCCGCGCTTGATTAAATTTGTCGGATATATAATTTAGGTTCTTTACGCTAAGTGTTATTATTATCGTTATTTATTATTCTTATTGATAAGTTTTAAAAAATATTTTATTATCACCACTGAACATGTACCTAATTTAATGAAATTAAAATAAACCTAATAATGAATTAATTATTACACGATCTAAGTCAGTAAGTTAAAAATACCTGGCACTCACCTAAACCTACGAAAAAAAAATCTGCAAGGTTTACTATTAAAAAGTATTAAAAGTTGAGTACTTTTTGTATCCCCCCTTAATATCTAATTTTTAAACATTCACTTATTATCATTTTAATGAGTAAAGTATCATTTGCTTACGTTTTATTTGAATTTTTCACATTGGTTATATTTACCATCTTTTTATTTTCAGTGTTTTATAATCCTATATATATTCGAATTTTTTATATCTTTGCTGTACACTATTGCTTGCCTAACACTTTACCAGCTCACGAAATTTTACAAAGTTCCGTTAAAAAGTTTTCGAGTATTAGCTCATGTCCAAAAAAATACCCATTTCGTTTAACTGTGCGACTCGGCGAAATGATCAACGGCGAAAGAAAAATCAAGTAGGCGTAGACTGAAGAGTAACAAAAAACCAACAAAAAACAAGAGAGTCGGAGCGAAATCGTCGGGAGCTGTTAATTTTGATATAGTTGGGTAATATTATTGATTTATTAAAGGAAAACCCTTTTGAAAATTAAATTAAACGTGCTTCCGAAAAAAAGTGAACAGAAATTGCCATAGTATTTAGTATAAAATTTTACGTCGGACTCGCGCTGGTGTTTAAAAAAAAAGACTAGGAATACTTTGCGAAAGTGGTGTGGTTTTTATTAACCGAACAAGTGAGAACTGGAAAAAGAAAGGAGGATTACTGTAGGTATGTATTATTTTTTATTTGATTTGATTTGGTTTGGTGACGAATACTCTTGTATTTTCTCGAGTTTTTTAGTGATTTTCAGTGTCTGTTCTTTTAAAAAATCGCTTACAACTATTCAAATACTAAATTAATGGATATTGTTTTAATTTAAGGTAAAGCACAACACGTTGCAGAAGCTTACCGAATTTATTCCGAAAGATTTCCCGACAGGCATATTTTTTGTTCCCTCTTACATTTAGTATGTTTTCACATTGTACTCAATACATATTGAAAATATTGTCTTCTTTTTCTTTCATAGAGCATGTTCTCTGTTCCCACAAAGAAAGATATATCACTTTCTTTGTTGGAACATGCTCTTGATTGGATTGGAAACATACTAATTAATAGAGGTATGTCATTAGTTTACTTTAAATGTGCCATAGTTGAAACATTTTTGCAGAAGCTTTTGAGTTTTTTTTATATTTTTGTATTACTTGCAGTCAACATAACGCGGTTTAAAAGTTACTAACTTTTGAGAAACACCCTGTATAAGACAACTTTGAAGTGCAGATTTTTACTTCAGCAGCACAAAAAATTTATACAAACTTTGGATTAAAAGACTCTTATTTTTAATCTAAGATACAAACGGCATTTTTAGGTGCAACAAAGGACAAGGGCCAAATTACACAGGTATTGGGCTTCTGTGGAATGCCTTGGTACTCACATTATGTTGTATTAGACAACATCTTTCTGACCACCGTTGTTTGTATTTTGAAAATGTTTTGATATCAAAAAATGGCAGAATTTGACTTCATTTATTTTTGGATAGCTGACGGCACTAAAATTCTCTTACCTCACTCTAGGTCATTCTACCATAGAGTCACTGATATTTAAGGTAGGAATTTGACCGTGTGCCGATTTTACACAATAATTTGAATAAGTGTATACCGGTTTTGACTCTGTCGGTAGATAAATAATTGAATTTAAAACAACTAGAAAATCTTTATAGGTAAGTGGCCTTAATCAAATTTCAATCATTTAGTTTGTTGTTTTTAAATTGTTTACTTGTTCAGTTCCGTTTCCATTTTTTTGTTGAAAATGGTACATCTTACGGAACCGAACCTGTTATGAATAAAAATATTTTCTAGGCATATTCAGGCTGTTTAACATAGCTCCTTCATAATGTTTAATGCAGAAGTAAATATAAGAGATCCAATCAAAGTGGGAGCAAGGGCATTAGGAGTATGTGTACATGTTGCATCAATCCTGTGGTACCTACCTAGTTTATGCAAGGCACGAAGAGAATGAAGTACGGTATCCTTCACAGCGTCTTACTAGGATACTTTTTCAAACACAAAAACAACATTTGCAGAGGTTATAAATGACCGCCAATCAAAGCTTTCAAATGTACGTCGAAACTAGTCTGGGTAAAGTAAAAAAATTGTGGCTTTGCAAAAGTAGATAAAACATCACAATCATCCCGTGGTGAGTTAGGTACCAAAAGTATGATTATTACCCTTTACATTAAGTCTGACAGTATAAAGTAAAAATATTCTGACAGTATTAGCCATTTTTTGAAATCAAAACATTTTCAAAATCCACTTTTGTCCAATTTAAACAGTGTTCAGAAAGAAGTCACCTATATCCTTTATACTATGAAAATGTCACTGTGAAGAGTTATACGCGAAAGTTGGTCGAAGTTTGATACAAGTAGCCAGAGGAGGAGGGGGGTCGCTCGGGGGGCTTGGTTATTGTAGCGCCAACATTAGTGTTTTTCTGTCTTCTTTTTTTCAAATATTTCCTAGAGAAAATTTCTTAAAATTAAACTAAAATTGTAACCATCAGTGATGATATATCAGTCGAAAATTTTGGAAATAATTCAGTGGCATGGCCAAAAATCGGCTCTGGGGGGGGGTGCGTCATTTAGTAAAAATTAATTACCTACCTATGGCAAATTTTTAAAAATTAGGTAGGTTCCTATTGCTTAAGCTTTTTGAACTGAAGGGAGGGTAGTCTCATTTGCAGATTTTTTTCAAAACTAGCCTTTAAATGTTATTTTTTACGCGTTTCAAAGGTTGTTGACAAAAACATTTCTTAACATTAAACAAAATTGTGACAATATTCAATATTGGTATAGCGCCGCAGGCAAAAATAAAAAAAAACAAAAAATTCCTTAAAAATTTTGATCTCTTATGTTATTTGTCAAGTATTTTTTTAAAAGTAGATTGGGTTAGACGCCAAGAAGGGGTGGGTTGCGATGGTATATTTGTTGCCAAATCATAAATGTGCTGCAGATGGAAATTTTGAGAAAAATCATACTAAGAATTTATTACAAGTTTTGAAGGCTGGTAAAACAAAATCCTTAATTTAAACTAAAATTGTACCAATTAATGACGTCATGGCAGCACAGACAAAATTTTTAAAATTTAAGACATCACACCAAACACACGTCAAAAACCGGAGTAAACGTTCAAAAAAGTGAGTAAGCTATAGCTCTCCCTGGGGCTGATCATGATTAATTTATAAAGATTGGGTTGGACCTCCTGGGGGGGAGGTTTTAACCCCCAAAACCCCCTCCTGGCTACGCCACTAAATAATTTTCCAAAAAATGCCATGTTTTGCACTTTTTAACTGCTCTTGATAAAAGTTGCGTAAATTAAACTCGTAATAATTAGGTTTTGTACTATTATAATGGCCCATGGATTGCAAAATGTGTAACAATAATAACTTTGAAAAACAAAGAAAACAGTTTAAAGAAGAAGAGTATTTGCCTCTATTTTTTCCACGCCAATTTGATTGGAAGACTTATGGTACAGCTTTTTTCCAGAAAATAAAAGAGCGTTGACCTTATAGTATCAAATAGATATAATGCATATATTTATTAAATTAGATAACGTGCTCCTCTATTTAGAATTATTACTTTTATAGAACAATAATGATTTTTATATAACACCGCTCCAAAACCCAAGTTTTTATAAACGTGCAATAATAAATCGTCACCCATTCTGGGTTTTGGTACGCTAGAACTTTTTCACTGTTTATCGTAGAAATATGAACCAAAAACTTAATTAATTGTTCGATCATTGTACAGATTTGAAAATTTCAATATGGCGGATTCAAAATGGACGATGAAGGTTACAAATCTAAAAATTAAGGGTGTGTGTTCAAATTTGGTATGCGTTTATAGTTCCGGCGGCAAGGTACACACTTCCCTCTAACGAGGGAAGTGGAGGGGGAAAAGATTTAGTTTGCTTGATTTCAATAAAAATTGACATACAGGGGTTTTTCGGAAAGGGGATATGAATTTTTGATCAGAATTGAAAATTTCAATATGGCGGATTCAAAATGAACGATTTAGGGTACAAATCTAAAAATTAAAAAATAAATATTTATTTAAAAAAACCTTTAAAGAACAAGCTTTTATTAAATGTACTCAAAAGTAAAAAATAATTTTTCATCTCTCTTATACCATAATAAAAGCGATGGGCGCAAATTAAAAATTTTGACTTTACGGTGACAAAGAGAGAACTACAAAAGAGGAACTAAATTCTTCTATTCGAATGATAAACATAATGCTTTTATCTAAACAAGCTGAGAACGGGTGAGATTGCCATGCTTGCCAAGACCTTGAAAATGTCCTTAGGTTATAGAGTAATACAACTGTTTCTTAGGTGAATCGTCGATGTGACCGATATACGATACGTAAATTAAAATTTTTTTATTTGCGCCGATCCCTTTTATTATGGTATAAGAGAGATAAAAAATTATTTTCTACTTTTGAGTGCTTTTAATAAAAAATATTTTTTAGTTGCGAGTGGAGATTATTTAAATCGTCGAAAATTTTTATTAAATATGCCAGAATTTCTGGCTGAATGGCGAGAAAAACCGACAAGTCTAGTAGTGTTAATTGATTTGCGAAATCTTCTGGCGGTATTCTATAATCAAAAAAAAAAATTTTAAAGTGTTTGACAATCAACAAAGGCAAACGAGACAGGAAATAAGCATATAAAGACAAACCCCCTTTACAAACAAATAATTAGTCTAAGGGTTTTGTTATTGAAAGATACATATTCATACCAATAAAACCTCTCACGAAAAAAAAAACAAAAAGAAAACCACTACCATAACACCCACAAAAGATAGAAGTTTGACGTTTTTTGTTTTTTCGACTGTAGTTACACATCAAACTTACGTGAAAATTGACCTTTCGTAAGAATCCAAGATGGTGTATGATCTTAAAATTTTACTATTTTTAACACCCCCGCCAAAATTTTATGTGCGCCACTGTACTGGACATTAAACATTCGCCAGAAATACAAAATACATTCTAAAATCAACAACTTATTATTAGACTTTATTTGACAATTATAACGCATGTCTCAAAAGTTTTTGGAAAAGAAAAAAGTGGTAATGTTATGATGGTAAAATTTTTACCCATAACTTTCTGCCAAAAACTTCTGAGCATTAAATATAAAAATGCAATGTTAGTAAGGTACCTGAGTATGTCAAAAACGGCACAGCTGTAGTTTTGGTTCGAGCGACGATTAGTTGAAGCATTGTTAGGCAAACTTTGGAGTATATATATATAATTAAAACCCATTATAAACCTTATTGGGTGGCCTCAAAAGCTCAGCTTATTTGAAAAAACTATTATTAGTCTGACTTTGAGGCTGGTCTTGAGATAAGCGCGTGCTTAATAACACAACTTTAGCTAGAATCCGCCAATAAAAAAACAAAGACTTTTTTGGTAAGCTATGTTACATTTGGGTGGAAAAAATTGGTCATAGGTGAACCACCCATCCCAAATTTTTATTAAAAAAACTTAAAGAATAAGGTTTTATTAAATGCACTATAAGTAGAAAATAATTTTTTATCTTTCTGATACCATAATAAAAGCGATGGGCGTAAATTGTAGATGCTAAATAGTAGTTTTAACAACTAGTGGCTAAAATAGTGCCTTTTTTAGAAGCGTTGGTTTAACTAACGAGCGCATCGAGATATTTAAAAACACGAGTAAAAAAAGCACAGTTTATCCGCGAGTTGTTAACACTATTTTTTTTTAATACCTTTATCATAAAATCCAAGAAAAACAGGAAAATACTTTTAGAAATCTCGAACAAAGAGAACCTCTCGCAACACACCATTTTTACACTATAAATCAAGGCGGTGTGTCTTTTTACTCGGTGACGTTCATTGTTGCGACATTTTAATCTTTGACAATTTGATATTTTGACGATATTTTTAAATGATTTTTTCGTAAATTCTTGCTGTAACTTTGGGTAAAAAACGGACACAAATCTTTTTTTGCACCCGTGATCAAAAAAAAGTTTTTTTTGCATCGTTAACCAAAAAAGCCATGCTTTAGTTATCTGCAGACAGTTACTAAAATCATGTTTTTGATGAAGGTATAAAAAAAAATTTGTTCAACATTTATTGGTTAATAGAAAATGTATATAAAATTGAAGTGTGACATCTTTCATTGCTTTCGCAAGTCATATAGACAAAAAAAAATCTGCATGAAAAAAGCTGAAATCTAAAATTAAAAAAAATGCCTTTATCGAGTCGGCCCCAGATAAATACCGAGATGATCCCATAACGAAATTTAAACAACGAACAAGGCCAAGACTTCCAATGTAAGAAACACGCAGACTCACCCATAAATTATTTCGAGAAAATGGCGGTTCAGGTTCGTTTATTTGTAGGATGCGAAAATTTTCTATTTCTAATATAGGACGATCAAATAGTGTGTCCATTGCTACTACTAGCTAAATTTTTGGAGCCATTTAAGATTGGTTTTTGAGTCTGCAGTGAGGTGCTTCATCCGGGCTCTATAAGAAAATAAATAATAAAATTTTGGTATTTGAAATTATAAAAACAAACAACTCGCTCGACTACAGGGTATTTCGTAGTTTTTTACTCGAAACCAAAACTTTTCTATGGCAATCAGGTTTGTAAGCCGGGTCCATTTGTTTTACAATTTTATAAATTTTACCAATTTTTAATGCAGCAATGTACTTAAAATAGCCATGCAAATCAAAATATAACCAAAAGAAAAATTTGCATATGACTTTCATTTTATATGTGGATATCAAGCCCCGCAAAATCTAAGTATAAATGTCGTTTACCTTTACGAATGTACACTTTTATATGTGTACGGGTATTGGCGGAGATAGAGAAAAACCAACCACTCTTTGTGAGGCTCAAATTTCAAGACAAGATTTTTGGTGAAAACCACATTTTGATATGTCCACCCATCTTTGAGCTACGGAGGCTTTTTGAAAAGTCTGCATTTTGGGATAGGACCTGTAGATTATTTATTTATGAAAATTACTTTTTAGTGTAAATTGCTTCTTTGTAGATCTTTTAAAGCAGAATCTAGATCTCAAACTGGATTTTATTCGCCACTTTTAGTTTTTAAGATATAACGCGAAGTTCCCCTTTTTCTTATGGAACAGCCTGTTGTTTATTTTATTTTTGTGTTCAGAATTAAATTATAATTAAAATGATGTATCATATGTAATATTTTGGTTAAGTACTTTTTGAAATATTCAATATTTTCTTTTCACAACAAGGTGGCCATGGCCCGATATGGATATGACAATAAAAATTGAGTCGTCTATACACCAAAGACATGAACTTCAGGTCATGTCAAATATGTCATGGCCTACTACAATTTTCTTTCATTTTGATACATTATTTTAACAAAAAAAAATGCACAAAAACAATCCATAAGCTAAAAGCTTGTCAAACGAAATAACAAATGAATAGATGTCAATCAAACTGTCTTCCTAGTAAAATCAAAGCCTACTTGTTTAACCTACCTGTTCAATTAACAAAAATCAAAGCTCCTTTGATATTTAAACAATTGTTTTACATCAGTATAACGTGAGATATAACAATAACACATTGGTGAGCTATTTGTTAGAATCTACTTCATTTCGAAATATACCAACCTAACTAACTATGCGTCTTAAAGATTTAATTTCAAACTAACTTTAAAAGAATTAGGCTATGACAGCTATGCCAGTCGTCAGCTCTTTAGTGCATGACCTACTTTATTTTTAATGTCAAAACCATATCCGGCCATGGCCACCTTGTTGTGAATAGAAAATGTTGAACATCTCAAAAACTACTTAACTAAAATATTACATATGGTACATCATTTTGATTAGAATTTAATTCTGAACATATAAATGAAATAAAAAACTAAGTGTTCCATAAGAAAAAAAGTAACTTTGCCTTATATCTTGAAAGCTAAAAATGGCGGATAAAATCCAGTTTGAGATCTGGATTCTGCTTTAAAAGATCTACAAAAAAGTAATTTACACCAAAAATAAATTTTCATAAATAAAAAAGTTACAGGCCCCAGCCAAAAATGCAAACTTTTCAAAAGGCCCCCGTAGCTCAAAGATGGGTGGACATATCAAAATGCGGTTTTCACCAAATATCTTGACTTGAAATTTGAACCTCTCAAAGGGGGTTGGTTTTTCTCTATCTCTGCTGCTAGAAGTATCCGTACCCATATAATATAAGTGCCCAATTTGAATCCCCTGTACAGTACGAATGTACCTGGTTTCACAAGAAGTGGATATATTTTAACAGCTCACGGAGTGCCAGAACGAGGTATAAGTTAAGGTGGATTCTAACAGCATTTAGCGTAACTTAATTTAACCTAACTTAAATAACTTAAATGGATGTGGAAATATTTAAATATGCAGTAGGTATTCAACAAAATGGTCTAAAAACGTTTTTTTTATACCTTCATCAAAAACATGATTTTAGTAACTGTCTGCAGATGACTACAGCATGGCTTTTGTGGTTACCGATGCAAAAAAACTTTTTTTTTGATCACGGGTGCAAAAAAAGATTTCTGTCCGTCTTTTACCCAAAATTAAAGAGAAATAGCGGAATATAGTAATATTGAAAAAATCTAATTATTCTTGCCTAAAAATTAAGTCATTTCCGCCAGTTTTCACCAAGTATTTACGAAAAAATAATTTTAAAAAATCGTCAAAATATCAAACTGTCAAAGATTAAAATGTCGCAACAATGAACGTCGCCGAGTAAAAAGGCACATCGCTATGGAAACCGCATTGTTATTTCATTTACCAGCCAGCTTGATTTATAGTCTAAAGATGGTGTGTTGCGAGAAGTGCTCTTCGTTCGAGATTTCTAAAAGTATTTTCCTGTTTTTCTTGGATTTTTTGATAAAGGTATTAAAAAAAATAGTGTTAACAACTCGCGGCTAAACTGTGCTTTTTTTTTACTCGCGTTTTAAAATACCTCGCTGCCCTCGGTATTTAAACTAACTATTTTAGCCACTAGTTGTTAAAACTACTATTAATGTTTTCCCTTTTTTACAATAAAACAAAAAACTTTCTGGTCAAACATCAGCCCTTCATCATTATTGAGCATGCGCACTTTTGATTTCACTTAAGGAAATTTAAGAAAAGATAAAAGTTGGTCATCTCTTAAATTAAGTTACGCTAAATTAATTTACGCTAAGTGCTGTTAGATATAATCCATCTTTAGATAAGTCACGACAAACTTGATACTGATACTTATAAAGTCAAAGAATAAATGTTGAGTAAAATTAAGACAATTTTGTATTCATACAATTTAGAAATATACAGGGTGTCTTAATTGCCATGGGCCACTATTGCTATCTCGGTAACTATAAGAAGTACGAGGTTGGTCAAATTAGACAAAATGTGCAGTTTTTGGGGGACATTGAAAATCAGATTAAAAAAATAAATATTCTATCTCGAGGTACGGGGTTTTTCGAAAAATTGCGGAAAACTATTTTATCAAATACCTCAAAAAGTATAATTTTTACAAAAAATTCGTAAAGGAAAAATTTTTGGCATTTTTGACGTTCTTCAATTTGGTATTTTTTAAGAAAATTGCTACGTCTAGTTTTCGAGATATTAAAATCAACTTACTTTTTTAAATACGGACCTGTATTTTTTTATGCCATTTTTAAAAATCTCCCTTTTTTATAATTTTAACGATGTATTACATGTCCATATTTATTTGCATTTTAATGGTAAAAAATGGTTATTTATGTTTTTTCGCACTTTTGCCGTTTTATCAAAAGTGGCTTGGAAAGCAAAAAGAAACAATTGCTTATAAAAGCCTATGTTGCGTAATACATTTGTCAAGGTCAGTTTAGATTAACATGGCAGCGTTTTGATAAGGTGAAAAATTAGATTTAATTTTTTGTTATGCAAAAGCATTTCGAAATGCTGAAAGAGCGCTCCAAATGTATCAAAATTCGTAACCCGACAGGCGCGTACCAAATCGAAAAATTAAATTACAAGCCTAGAGCGAAATTTGCTACTACAGGGATTGAGTACGGTGATGCACGGATCATTCGAAAATCCTTCCAAATGGGGAGCAACCGGCAGAGGAGAAGATGAAACAAATATCAATAGAGATTTTGAGAGAAATTGAAAAAGAAATTTTAGTTTTAAAAAACGTGTTAAAATAATAATAAATACTGTTAAATAAGTTTAATTTAATTAAATGGTGAAAAGTTAATAAATAGTTTTTTTCATTGGACGCTGCATCAGTCTGTTTATGTTAATAAAACAGGCAATTGTTTTATCGGTCATCTAAGACACCTCTGACGTTCAATTTTTTTTTAAACCCAATAAAACTTAAATTTAATTTTTTTATTATTAAACTTCAAACAAATATGGACATGTGATACATGGTTAAAATCAGAAAAAAAAGTTCTTTAAAAAAATGGAATAAACAATACAGGTCCGTACTTTAAAAAAAGTAAGTCTCGAAAACTAGACGTAGCAAATGTTCTAAAAAACTACCAAATTCAAGAACGTTAAAAATGCAAACATTTTTTGTATAAATTATACTTTTTTAAAATCTGAAACCAGATTTTCAATGTCTCCCAAAAACTGCACATTTTGCCTAATTTGACTAACCTTGTAGTTCTTATAGTTACCGAGATATATAATAATAATGATAATTAAGATATTTTCGAGTTATTTTATAATAGGTAATACTGAATACAGAAGAAAACCTTCTTTTCCTAATTTATGCCCCAATCCATACAGGACACCCTGCAAGTACGTGATAAACTTTCCTCACTAGTTTCAGTTAAGAGAGTAATTTCTTCTTATAATCAAATTGAAACAAGGCGTTCGGCTTCTCAAATACGCATTGTCTAATTGTACGAATCCCTTTAGACCAAAAATTGAAAAGGTCATTCTAATTTTAATTTATTAAAAAAGTGGTTTTATAAAACAAAAACAACAAGCTGAAAATTTATAAAATAAACTACCGCAACTTACGTAGCTATGTCCATTAATCCAGGAAAAAAATGTACGCGTTATCAGCAAAAGCTTTTCTTGTAATTTTTTTGTTTAAGCAATTTTTACACATTTTAAAGCTTTCTTTCCAAACTTTCGATTTCTAGAATAAAACAGTCACATTTTGAAAGTATTCACTGTTTTTTAAGCGTTGAAAAAAGTACTGGCAAGGAAATTTTTTTCTCTGTTAAAATGAAAAATATTTAAGGTTGTTGAAGAGAGACAGCAGGATACAAAAAAGTATTTTAGAAAAAGATGGAAATAATTTAAGGCAATCTGTCTGTCATCTTTAGTGGTGTGGTGTCGTGCATATGATTTTTTTTATTTTGCAATTTTTATCCAAAAAACAGAAAAAATTTTAATTTTTCAAAGCGTAAAGTGTGTAAGACATAAGGTGGTATTAATTTCTTTCCATCGGAGTTCTTTACAGTCTTTAAATTTACTAAAAAACGTGTCCTAATATAAGTGTATTTTAGCACATCTAAAAATAATTTAACAGGTATTTAACAAAATTATTAAAGCTTCAACTGGCATAAGTTGAAGACAAAGTATCAAGCCTAAATCAAGTTTTGTAGTCTATTTTTTTTAGTTTAAGGGTTGTATGTGTTTAAATATCGACCTTTAAAATCTCCGTAGATACCTGGGCACAATAGGCCCATTTGAGGCCGCATTGCATGGTTCAGCCTTCGGTAGAGAGCTAACCACCACCAGTTTTGAATACATACATACTAGTCGGGTCGTTTTCGGAATATTCAATTTGAATTGCCGTTTTTTGGTGATTTTTGTTCCAACTTGGTACACATAGACATGACCCCAAGAAACAATAAAAAAATATTTTTTCTCTTACGTCGGTTTTGACTGGGCGTCGCGACGCTTTGAATTTTGACTGTGACTCTTTAGTCCTTTGACAGTGTTATCTCTGTCAAATAATGATAATTTTAAATTCTGATTGCACGTCCTAAAAGAGCAACAAACTATTAAAAGTTTTTTGTGAATATGAATTGCTTGCCTTAAATTAAGTTAAAAAAATTAAATTTGAAAAAAAATTAAAAAAACAAAAAAAAATTTGGCGTTGTTGAATTACTAATGACTAATATTTATCAAAATAAATAATACGATAACAAAACTAAATTAAGTGTGATCTAAGTTTTTCGAAAAAGTAAACATTTTTGAATTAATCAAATAGTAAACTCAAAAAAAAATATTTCCTAATTTTGTTGATTTTTTTTTCAAATTTTGTTTTTTGAACTTAATGTAAAGCAAGTAATTCATATTAACAAAAAACTTTTAATAGTTATAAAGTCATAAAGTTTATTTGTTGTTCTTTTAAGTCATGTCTATATGTGTACCAAGTTGTAAAAAAATCACCAAAAAACGCCAATACAAATTAAATATTCCGAAAAACGACCCGACTATACATACATCCCACTACCGAGGTCACACTTGTAAGCAACATCTATTACTCTAGCCAGCCATGGAAATCCTAAAACAAAAGACAATGGCTTAGCTCTGGCTTTTTGTACACGTTCAATCAGTTTCGCCCGGTATTTTTGTTCTTTATTTATTTTGATTCTGTGTTTTCGTTTCGATTTTTCCGTGTTTCAAAAAATCGAAGTGTTGAGTGATTATGAAACTGGACTTAATCGTTATTTGCAATATCAGTTCCTTAAGGTGTAATACAACAGAACCTAGAGACTAGAAGGATCCGTTCAAGGAGATCCAGGCAACTAAATCGAGAAGGATTTGAAGTCAAAAGTAGGTGCTATTTCCTTTTGCTCCGTTTCCAAACCTCTGTCTAAGGCTTGGGGGAATGATTAGCATTAGTCTATCAAATACATTTATTTATAGGACAGTTTATTGCAGAAAATAGTTATAGGCCAGTCTATCGCAGATATTAATTATAGGGCAGTCTATCGGAGACGTTAGGTTAAGAAAACAGCGCTTTGACCACCTCTACTAAAAATGGTGGTATAAATTGGAATGTTTTTACATTCAAAGTTAATATAACTTGTAGAAAACCGTCTCTATTTAAAAAAAGCATGCATTTGTGTGTGTGTGTGTGTGTGTTTTTACGAGATTCGGAATCAAGAGATAGTAGTTGGAGTTGTTTGGTTGACGGTGTAGAGAATTGTTTACAGGTCAGTAAAATGCGTATTAAATTATTATATTTCAAACAAAGTGTTCTTTTATTTCTATTATATTTGATGTGTTGGTTTATAACATGTGTATATTTAGGTAGAATCGTTTTATGCTGTGAATCATGCAAATCTAAATTAAATCAAAACATTTGCGTCTTTTGTGCTGGGATTTTAGCGGATTTTAGTTTGTATGACGTATGACCAAAGATGTATGAAATAGATATATCATATATTTTTGGCATGATTCAGTATGTAATTTTTTCCTTTCGTAATTGAGCGAATATCCTAGCAAGTGAAAAAATATAGTCTAGAGATATTGGCCCAAAATATCAACTATTAGCTGAGTAGCCTTCCGTATGGGACCTCAGTACCTTCTGGCGATGTCCAGCTAACTAACCACAAACTCTTCACTTTTGAATGTATTGTTATAAATGTAGAACGACAAATTTTAGTACTGAGACAGTAATTTTAATTTTGTAGTAATTTAGTTAGTACTTGTAATTCAATGTTTGGCACAGCATGACTCGATTTTTGGGATTGAGATCGAGGGTTTCTCTATCGTGCTCTTTCTCCTCGTGAATTTCAGGCTGAGTACGGCACTACTATTGATTTTATTTGAATTAATAAATTAGGAGTATTTTTCAAATTTTGTGCTTATTTTACATATGACACCTTACCTCAAGTATCCCTAAATTTGTTATTGTCGGGCGCATTCTGGGCAAGTAAAATTATGTTGAGTGGGGTAACAACGTAGGGCTTTTATTTATTTTGTTTGTTTTAGTTTAATTTTCTTAAACGAACCTGGGTAGGTATGTTTTACTACAAACTAAATCATTTCATGGCAATAGCGATACTCTTCACAAATTAATAACGTATAATAATAAGTCCGATAACTTGGAAGCGACTCCATTTTTATTTGCGCAAATTTAAATCAGCATGTTTTTGATACTATTCGGAATCAATTATTGAGAAAGTTTAAAATATTGTAGGGAATCGATCGGAAACCAATAGTTGGGTTAAGTTAAACAATTTCTTTAATTGAATGCTTTTCATGTCGTAGAAATATTAGGACATATCGGTACATAAAGTGGGCGGGCATAGCTTGACTTAAAGTCGGCACTATTTTTTTACTTACAGTTTCGCATGAAGTTTACAAGGTTTCTGACATTGTTGTCATCTAAACATGTTCATTGTGTCTAAAATATACAGGGTGTTGCAAAAGTTCAAGTCCTCCCTAATAGGAAGAGAAAGGCGTCCCTTGAGGTACATACGACATTCTTCAATAAGTTAGTTCGTATTTTTAGAAACCTTATTTCCTAGTCAAGTATCACCCAGTATACATGCGTTGAATTTTTGGTGAAATTGGCAGTTAATTAGTTGATAAAAATGATGTTTGGCTAAACATAAATGAGTATTTTTTTCGGTATTTTAATAACTGCCTTAAGACGAAACGCAACCGGAATAATGTTGCTGTCTCTTGCTTGGCATAGGAATTCGATGTGGGTGTTTTTTCTGGTATGCTTAATTAAAGTTTTCTCGTAGCCTTGAAAAAGATCGCTGATACCGGGATTCCAACGTTTTAACTCTGTGTTTCGGACTTCCATTATCCACAATATATTTTATTTATACACGACGTTTCATCAGTACAATCTCTGATCGTCTTCAGGTGTAAACTACAATCTATACCTAAGGCCACGTACTTATATACTATGGGAAATCACTCAACCGTGAAGTTTCAGAAGTTGGATCCGCCCAAGGAAGGGCTTCCAAATATTTGGAATTTCCACACTTGGTTTACTGAAAATACCCTGATTCTGCCCAATAAAGGCAGCTTAAAGGAATTTTTGTTTCTTCTAGTGTGACTCCTTGTGCAAAACCTTTGCTTCTGTTCACTTCATTCAGTGTTGTTTTGAGCATGAATGTTCGGCGATTCTTGATTTCGTTGTTTCACCTCTTTGGGTATTTGTCTGATGTTCCTTAAGCCCAACAGATAGAGGTCTTTTTGTTTCGCCGATGTATGATTCACCACACTCACAAGGAACTTGGTAAATACAGTCCTTATTTTATTTGTTCTCTGGTTTGGTCTTACTTAGAAGGCTTCGAATTGTATTATTAGATTTAAAAGCTGTTTTAATATTAAAGCTGTTCGCTACTCTTCGAATTTTCTCCGATACTACTTTAATGTAAGGAATTGTAAGGAATGCATTTGCCTTCTCTGATACTCCTTTAATGTATGGAATTGTAAGGAATGCATTTGCTTGATTTTGGTTTTGTAATCTCTGACCTGTTTGCTGAAATTTAGAAATAGTATCTGTTATAAGTTTAAGGCTGTAACCATTTTGCTTCAAAACCTTCTTAATGTTTCTTATTTCGATTTCCAAGTCATGAGAATTGTTACAAATTTGAACGGCTCTGTTATACAAAGTTCTTATTATGCCTCGTTTGGTTGTAGCAGAATGATTTGAACCTTGATTTAAATATTTGCCTGTGTGAGTGGGTTAATGATAGACTGTTGTTCTGATGTCGCTTTCTACTTGTTTGACAAGTACATCAAGAAAAGGAATTTGGCAATTTTGCTCCAACTTTATTGTGAATTTAATGGTGGGTCTTATATTATTTAGGTGGTGAAGAAATTGATTTGATTGTTCTTCTCTGTCAACTATGTTAAATTTTAGAATACCGGCATATAATACTAGACAGAAAACTACTTTTTATGTTAACAAACATTTAATGTCCTTATTTAATAAGTATATTTTAATATGATTCGATTGTAAGCCTAATACTTTTAAACAGAAAACTTTACTCCAGCGTGATAATTTATTTATTTGCAAAGTATCTACATCCAAATGCCAATTACAGATACATAACCTATCAAAAAGTGTGTTTCAGAAAAAATGCCTTAAATTAATATTAGTATTATAAATTTTATTTAATCATTAACAATGTCAATTATCAACTACAAATTGCACAATTTGTTATCAATTATTTTTTTTTAACGCTTAAGATTAACATTGTCAATGTCGATTTTCGAAGCATACAAATAATATGTGATATAGTGTGCAAAATTATATGTAATTTTAAACGATTTTAAATGTGTTTTTTGCCCAATCTGTTTTTTCTTTTTAACGTTTTGAAATGTGTCATCCAATCTGTTTCTTTTTTTTTTTAACAAAATAACTATAAACTTTATTAATTTTAACTAGAGGGTCTTAATTGGTTACTGTTTTAAGCGGGTGAATTAATTTTTTTTTAATTAATTACATATTAAATTATTGATACTCATTAGGTGCCGGCCGCCGTAGCGCAGTGGGCAGCGTATTTGCCTACTGCATGGAAGGTCCAGGCTTCGAATCCCAGCTAGGTGCATGGATATTTTGTGTTTGTCTTTAACTTTGTAAAAACCTTAGTCCCAGTATTAAAAAAAACTTATTAGGATGTGGTTAATTGGAATTTAGTACTAATTGGATAAAAGAACATTACTCAGAATATTATCTGCCATTGTAAATTATTATCAATAAATAAGAAAAAAAAAGGGCGACATAAATAAGGCCACCACTAGAATTAACAAAGCAGTGTGATACCTCCAATATACAGACCAGCCATCGACTTCCAATTTAGTACCCTTTTTGTCATATGCAGTCATTGGATTAGATAACCTGTTCTCTGATCTGATAATTAGGGACGGTGGGGATTTAACCTCACAGCATCTAGGCCTCAATAGACCCGTTGTGCATCCTCCTATAGGGCTTCCCCCTAGTTCGTCAGCCATCCTACGCTTCGAACATAGTTGATAACGTCGCCAAGGGGAGCTTCCCGTATGTTGACTGGTGTTGGCCAAAATTCGTCGATAAAATAACCTGTTATTATTGTAGGCAGCACACAGTGTTGTTTATTTTTTGAGGATAATTTTCATTTTTTTGATCTTCCAAATGAAAAAATTAAGGCCCAAAGGAAGCAAATTTACTGACATTCACTGAGTTCAAGGTCTATTTTTGTCATTTACAGACTTTTACTGACTTTCACTGACAGTCATCTAATCTAAAACCATTTTTGGTGATAAGATCACTTGATGATTAAAACAAAATTATGATTGTTTTCCACAAACCAAAACTACACTTTTTTGCACTCGACGCGCGTTTCGCTAACAACGTTAGCATCATCAGGAGACGATAAACAATGAACTAAATAAATCTACGCTCTATCTTATATACAATCCTTTAGTGGGCGGAGATAAGACTAATAAATTGTGATTGATCACGATTTTTAATCCTACCTCCCCTCAACCAAAGAATAAAGTGTACTAAACGGGATAGGTCCTCTATCTTTATTTAAACTATTTCTGGATTTAATGATTTCCATACTTTCGTATGCATTCAAAAGTCTTTTGTTTGGTACACTTTTTAGAAGTTTTAGGTTATCTAATGTGAATCTATGATTGTTTTCAAAAGCATGCTCGGCCACACTTGACTTTTCTGTTCTTCCGTATTTTAAGTGTGCTAAGTGTTCTTTAAAACGTGTTTGAATAGAGCGTCTCGTTTGGCCAACATATTTTTTATCACAATCCATGCAACTAATTTCGTAAATTCCACTTTTTTCTAGAACTGTAGTTTTATCCTTGGGATTTCCTAGTAAGCTTCTTATTGTGTTACCGGATTGATATACTAATTTAAGACCGGTGTTATTAAATACTTTCTGTAATCCTTTCGTATAATTAGGATTATACGGAATTGATACAAATTTTGAGTCGCAGGTATCTTTTTGTCTGAAAAAGGTAGAATTCCGAAAGGTCTTTTGAAAAGAATGCCTATTTATCAGCTTATTTATTAAGCCTTCGTCGTAACCGTTTTCGCCAGCTATATTCCTAATCCTATTCTTTTCTGCTTCAAATCTTTCTTTGTTTAAGGGGAAATGTACTAATCTATATGTTAAAAAGTGCAAACTTGCAAGCTTATGTTGTAAGCAATGAAAAGAGTCATTTGGAATATACCTGTTGGTGGCCGTGCCTTTTCTGTATAGATCAAAGTCCAATTTATTTTTATTTCTTATAACTAAAGTGTCTAGAAATGGCAGTGTACCGTTGTTCTCTGTTTCATAAGTAAATTTAATAGTGGGAAATTTGTTATTTATTTTTTCCATAAAATTTTCAACACTAGTTACTTTAGTGTTGAATACTGCAAACACATCGTCTACATACCTGAACCATACTCTGGGGAAATACTCAAATTCTTTACTTATATCTGATTCAAATTTGCTCATAAATAGGTTTGCGATAAAAGGTGATAAACTATTACCCATTGTGGTTCCTTCTAATTGCTGGTAGTAGTTATTTTTATATTGAAAGTAATTTTGATTCATGCAGAGTTTTGTTAAAGATAGGTATTCTAAAGTCTGTTTGTCTTCTAGATTGTTTTTTCTTAGTAGTTCCTCCAGGTATTGTAAGGTATTGGGGATCGGCACACTAGGGAACAACGAACTAACATCAAACGAGATTAAAATTTCACCTTCTTGGAGTGAAATATCTTTAACTTTGTTGATAAATTCAAGGGAATTTTGAACAGAAAAACCTTTTTCCTTTATCGGTAAATTTTCAAACTCGTTTGCTAGCCATTTCGAAATGTTGTAAGTAGGTGATTCTACAGCAGAAACTATAGGTCTAACCGATTTTCCAGGCTTGTGGATTTTCGGAAGACAATACAGTTTGGGCATAGTGGGATTGCTTACTTGTAGTTTATATTTAATATTATCAGTAATAATATTGTTACATTTTTTAATTGTGTTTTTTACTTCGTTAATCATTTTTGGTAAGGGGTTCTTTGGGACTTGTTTGTAGGGTCCATTTTTTATTAGGTTATCTACCCTTTCGAAATAATCTGTTTTATCTAATATAACAACTTTATTACCCTTGTCAGCCTTTAGATAGAAAACATCTTTTTCTCTCAAACTTTTAATTGTTTTATTGTGATTTAAGGTACTATTTTTATTGTTTTGAATGATGTTTTGAGAGATCTGATATCGGCAAGCATCTCGCACATAGCCCTTTGTACCTTCTGAAAGATAAGAGATTGAACTTTCAATATTTGCAATAATATCACTTAAATTATCTTTTTGTGGGGGCAGAGCAAAATTAAGACCTTTGTTTAAAAGTGATATTTCTTTGTTATTAAAAGTTTGAGAGGATAGGTTTTCTACAATGTTTGCGATTTCCTTCGACTTTTTTGGTTTTGGTTCAGAACGTTTTAACTTTTGTAGCTTTTTATTAAGTGAAGACATCTTCTTCGTAAATTTTTTCTCAATTACTACAAACATATGTCTTTGGAAATCGCACCATTCTTCAAAGTTCTTATCACTAAGTCTAAATGTCAACTTTTTAAACAGTCGGTATGCTTCAAGCTCAAACATACTTCGTTTTGCGTACAAATTTTTGATTTCTAAATCTAACCATTTCTGTTTTGCAAACAGGGCTACTTTTGAAGAAACTGTAGATTTCGGCAACTTTACTTGAACAAAGTTTGGAAAAACTTTGAATTTTTTGCAAGATTTTAGAAACCAAATATCTGCACCAACTAGCCTAATCTTAGTACTAAACTTACGATATAGATTTAGTTCCGTTGACCGTGAAGCCATCTCAACTATGTTGGGAATTTGGAACCTTTGGTTGCACTAAAACAAAATTATGATTGTTTTCCACAAACCAAAACTACACTTTTTTGCACTCGACGCGCGTTTCGCTAACAACGTTAGCATCATCAGGAGACATATGTTTGTAGTAATTGAGAAAAAATTTACGAAGAAGATGTCTTCACTTAATAAAAAGCTACAAAAGTTAAAACGTTCTGAACCAAAACCAAAAAAGTCGAAGGAAATCGCAAACATTGTAGAAAACCTATCCTCTCAAACTTTTAATAACAAAGAAATATCACTTTTAAACAAAGGTCTTAATTTTGCTCTGCCCCCACAAAAAGATAATTTAAGTGATATTATTGCAAATATTGAAAGTTCAATCTCTTATCTTTCAGAAGGTACAAAGGGCTATGTGCGAGATGCTTGCCGATATCAGATCTCTCAAAACATCATTCAAAACAATAAAAATAGTACCTTAAATCACAATAAAACAATTAAAAGTTTGAGAGAAAAAGATGTTTTCTATCTAAAGGCTGACAAGGGTAATAAAGTTGTTATATTAGATAAAACAGATTATTTCGAAAGGGTAGATAACCTAATAAAAAATGGACCCTACAAACAAGTCCCAAAGAACCCCTTACCAAAAATGATTAACGAAGTGAAAAACACAATTAAAAAATGTAACAATATTATTACTGATAATATTAAATATAAACTACAAGTAAGCAATCCCACTATGCCCAAACTGTATTGTCTTCCGAAAATCCACAAGCCTGGAAAATCGGTTAGACCTATAGTTTCTGCTGTAGGATCACCTACTTACAACATTTCGAAATGGCTAGCAAACGAGTTTGAAAATTTACCGATAAAGGAAAAAGGTTTTTCTGTTCAAAATTCCCTTGAATTTATCAACAAAGTTAAAGATATTTCACTCCAAGAAGGTGAAATTTTAATCTCGTTTGATGTTAGTTCGTTGTTCCCTAGTGTGCCGATCCCCAATACCTTACAATACCTGGAGGAACTACTAAGAAAAAACAATCTAGAAGACAAACAGACTTTAGAATACCTATCTTTAACAAAACTCTGCATGAATCAAAATTACTTTCAATATAAAAATAACTACTACCAGCAATTAGAAGGAACCACAATGGGTAATAGTTTATCACCTTTTATCGCAAACCTATTTATGAGCAAATTTGAATCAGATATAAGTAAAGAATTTGAGTATTTCCCCAGAGTATGGTTCAGGTATGTAGACGATGTGTTTGCAGTATTCAACACTAAAGTAACTAGTGTTGAAAATTTTATGGAAAAAATAAATAACAAATTTCCCACTATTAAATTTACTTATGAAACAGAGAACAACGGTACACTGCCATTTCTAGACACTTTAGTTATAAGAAATAAAAATAAATTGGACTTTGATCTATACAGAAAAGGCACGGCCACCAACAGGTATATTCCAAATGACTCTTTTCATTGCTTACAACATAAGCTTGCAAGTTTGCACTTTTTAACATATAGATTAGTACATTTCCCCTTAAACAAAGAAAGATTTGAAGCAGAAAAGAATAGGATTAGGAATATAGCTGGCGAAAACGGTTACGACGAAGGCTTAATAAATAAGCTGATAAATAGGCATTCTTTTCAAAAGACCTTTCGGAATTCTACCTTTTTCAGACAAAAAGATACCTGCGACTCAAAATTTGTATCAATTCCGTATAATCCTAATTATACGAAAGGATTACAGAAAGTATTTAATAACACCGGTCTTAAATTAGTATATCAATCCGGTAACACAATAAGAAGCTTACTAGGAAATCCCAAGGATAAAACTACAGTTCTAGAAAAAAGTGGAATTTACGAAATTAGTTGCATGGATTGTGATAAAAAATATGTTGGCCAAACGAGACGCTCTATTCAAACACGTTTTAAAGAACACTTAGCACACTTAAAATACGGAAGAACAGAAAAGTCAAGTGTGGCCGAGCATGCTTTTGAAAACAATCATAGATTCACATTAGATAACCTAAAACTTCTAAAAAGTGTACCAAACAAAAGACTTTTGAATGCATACGAAAGTATGGAAATCATTAAATCCAGAAATAGTTTAAATAAAGATAGAGGACCTATCCCGTTTAGTACACTTTATTCTTTGGTTGAGGGGAGGTAGGATTAAAAATCGTGATCAATCACAATTTATTAGTCTTATCTCCGCCCACTAAAGGATTGTATATAAGATAGAGCGTAGATTTATTTAGTTCATTGTTTATCGTCTCCTGATGATGCTAACGTTGTTAGCGAAACGCGCGTCGAGTGCAAAAAAGTGTAGTTTTGGTTTGTGGAAAACAATCATAATTTTGTTTTAGTGCAACCAAAGGTTCCAAATTCCCAACATAGCACACTTGATGATTGTCATCTGTTGCAGAATAATAATTGAAACTCATTGGTTTTAGAGAGACAAGTCCTAGTTCAGAATCTAAGAGTGTGGCTCGTCTCTGAATTGTCTTTTACTAACCATATTGACTTGTATCATGAGGGGATTAAAAAGTTTATTGGGCTGTGGTTCGATCTGTCTTAGAGGATCCCACATGCATATGGCACCCCTGGTATGTGGTGCATAGTGGAGATTAGACGTTTCATTTCATTTCATTCATGTATAAATAGCATAGATGGACTGGATCGTTTTGAAACAGTTAGCATTCATACACCCGCAAACAATTCTTGTGTGCAGACTGACAAATGAGATGATAAATCAAAGTGATAATAGCATAGATGTTTTTAATGATACCTATGTTGTACTGTTTTGTTTTTAAAAGAGTTTTAAATTCTATACTGAGTAATAATTTGTAGATTAAGGATCTGACTTACTCTTATTAACTTATTTTAAAAATATTTTGTCATTTGTGAAATTCTATATGTGTAAGTAAAATTTGAAATTTTGAGTCAGGGAAGAGAGGGAACCCTGTAAATATAATGGATAGTGTTTGATGCATAATGTGTAATGCTTAATTAATGGGGGTGTGTACTGAAGTTTTTATGCACAATGGTTAATCACAATTTTATACAAGGAATAATGATTTGGTTTGTTGGTTTTCGCAAAAACGGTAAAAAAAGTGACAATTGACGGATCGCACACGCGTATTTTATTATATTCATTGAATTTAATGCATAAAGTTAAAAGTGGCGCAATTTTATCAATTATCCATTACACATTAAATTTAAGAATAAATGAATAATGGATTAACCATTGAGTAAACAGCACCACTGGTTTCCACATTTTTAACTTTAAAAATCAACAATCAAGGAATATCCATTGTGTTTAACTAGGGTGACCAGATTTTTAAGGCTTCAATACAGGACACTCTCAGAAATTTAAATAAACAAAATACAAACTTTTTTTTATTTAAATAGGTTATTGATAATATTAAAAAATAAAAGTTAAATCGCCTGAGAAAATTACACAGTAAATGTCATTTTTGATATCAAAATTACTGGTGATATAAATTAAGGTGACCAACCGTCCCGGTTTGGCCGGGACAATCCCGATTTTTAACCATTTTTCCCGGGGAAAAAATCCGTCCCGGATAGTCCCGATTTTTCAGCAAAAGTTCCGGTTCGCCCCGGTTTTGATACCACTGTATTTTGTAACTTTAAAACCTTACTTAAATTATTTTTCTTTAATAAGTATTTTGGAAAATACATCTTAATATTATTAGGGGTGCATATAAGAAAAAATACATGATATACAATACATTGAATGGCCGGAGTGTCCCGGTTTTGCCCCTTTAGGAGTTGGTCACCTTATATAAATATTAGTGATGTTATAGTGTCGCAGGCAAAATTTGTTACAATTTATATAGAAAAATCTAAGTGGAATTATGATGCAGGACAGAACTTGGAAATACAGGACTGCCCTGTCTATTACAGGACAAATCAGATATTAAAAGTTGAGTAAATAGGCCTTTAAGGTGAATTCTAATAGCACTTAGTGTAATTTAATTTGCCATAACCTAATTTAACTTAAGAGTTGCCTTAATGAGATTTAATCGCGTTCATACAGGCGTAATTTAGCACCACTAATTTAAGAGATTACCAACTTTTATCTTTTCCTAAATTTCCTTAAGTGAAATCAAAAATGGACATGCTCAATAAAGATGAAGGGCTGATGTTTGACCAGAAAAACATAATCAGTTTTTTTTTATTGTAGAAAAGGGAAAACATGCATTAAAAACATCCACTTCAAAAATAATTACTGTAACATGTAGACCTGGTTATTTATTGGGATTCCCCAGAGGCATAAACAAATACAAAGAACAAGCAGGAAATTGGTTGGGTCAATAATGGAACTTTTGACAAATGACAGCGAAAACTGACACTATTGGGCATGGATAAGAAAGCTGTATGAACACCCTAAATTTTCCTTAAGTTAGGTTAAATTAAGTTATGCTAAATTAAATTATGCCAAGTGCTGTTAGAATCCATCTTTACTCTCCAGCTCTTTTAGCAGGGTTATTCTGATCCACTTTGTGAAATGCCTTCAAGAAATCAGTGTAAATTGCATCCCCCTGGAGACACCTATCTCCAAAGGCAATTGAGACTATAGATCTAATTTGTAATTTATTCAACACAGCACAAAATACACAAAATTTCTGCTTATATAATTAATTCTATTAAAACTAAATTCTGCAATTTCCTTGTTTGTTGTGCAGAGGAACTAAATCTTGTGTTGCTTGGTACAAACAAAGAAACATTAAAGAAAATAATTTCTAAAAAATAAACTTTAACTTAAAAATAGAAAAGAAATAATATCTATTACAAAATAAGTACTTATGTACCAAATACAGTCTATTAACTTAATTAGATGGACTTAAATTTAATAAATTTTAGGATATTTGAAATATCATTTGCAGGTACAGCAGTCAATTTTAACTATTAATTGACATGTACAGTACAATTTGCTGATATTAAAAATCTGTAATGACTTAAAGAATTCTTCAGTATGATCTCTGTAGCCAATTCCTTGAATGCACCTTATAAAGCTTTTTTGTATTATTTTTAGTGGATACAAATGAGTTTCATAAATACCATCCCAGACACTATTACCATAACTAATAATGGATTGTACCATAGCAAAACAAAACATTTTCTTAATTATTAGAGGAAGAATTTTTTTAATGTAATAAAATTTTCAAAGTGTAAATTTAAGTTTTTTAGTAATGCAGAGTATCATCAAAAATTAATCCAAGATATTTAGTTTCTGTACTTCTTTTTGTTATGGGGTATTTGCAACTAGTGGTGTCAATCTTATTTTTGTTACACTGACTATGAAATTTTAATGGTGATTGAAATTCTAAGGTGTTCTTTAATGAAAAATTAATGTATGTCCTTTTCTTAGAGTTTATGTACATGTTATTTAGTGTGAACCAGGTTTTAAGCAGTTATAAGTTACGTTGCATATCTGCCAAGAGGAATTTGAGTAAATGATGACTGTGTCATCTGCAAATGCTATGAGAATTCCTTTAAACTTGGGCAAAAATAGGTCATTGATGAACAAGATAAAAAGAAGTGGTCCTAGTATGGAGCCCTGAGGTACTCCAGTCTGCACTATTTTGCTTTCACTATTTGTGTCCTCTATTCTTATATATTGTTTTTGATTTTTCAAATAGCTTTTGAACCAATCTAGAACTACTCCCCTGATTCCTGCTTTTTCCAATTTTTTAATTATCTTGTTATGTGAAATACTTTCGAAAGCTTTTTGCATGTCAGTCCCTTAATCAAGCGACTAAAGCAAGATGCAGAGTTCTGTAAAATAAGCGGTATGAGGTATGCAGTAAGATGCAAGGAAAATATACATGCACTTACCGCTTACTGAACACTATGAACCGCAGCATGCACTTGCTTAATTTTCCTTGCGTCTTACCACATACCGCTTACCTTACAGAACTCTGAATCCGCCAAGACGAATATGAACGATAGGATAAATGGTAATTATGCAGTATACGGTTTTCTGCCATTTTTGAAAAATTCTTTATGGGGGCACCTACTAGAGTCCCTAGGACCCCAAATCCGCCTGCGCCCGTTGTTTTTTTTTTTAATTTTTGGTAATTATGCAGTATACGGTTTTCTGCCATTTTTGATTTTTTTTGAAAAATTCTTTATGGGGGCACCTTCCAGGGTCCCTAGGACCCCAAATCCGTCTGCGCCCTTTGGTTTTTTTTTAATTTTTTTTGGTTGTTTTTAATTTTTTTTCACTAAAACAACCCAAACCAACACAGTCCAACCCAACCTAATGCAAACCAACCCAAAACAATCAAAAAAACACATTACAACCCCCCCTGGGCACCCTTTTTTCTCGTAAAAAAAAAAACAGGCGCAGGCGGATTTGGGGTCCTAGGGACCCTAGAAGGTGCCCCCATAAAGAATTTTTCAAAAAAAATCAAAAATGGCAGAAAACCGTATACTGCATAATTACCTAATTTTTTTTCACTAAAACCACCCAATCCAACACAGAAATTTAAAACCTACCCTGTTTGGGGAACAGTTGAGCTTGACGAAAGGCCTGCTCCTTTTTGGGGACTCTCCAGAAAAACAGGATTATTGGAAAGAGGCGTGAGAAAATTGGCTTGTCTCACTAGAAAGAAGATTTATTGAGCAATGACCCTTCGAACTTTTTTATAAATGGTGTGTGTGTGTATTTTTAAACCATAGGTTAAGGAGCTACTTAAACAAAGTTATGACATGTGACAGGTTGGTAAAGGGCGAGTTCTTTCTTATGGCGTATTCCATTGTAAAATCCAGTTCTGCACTCGCCGTTTTCCAGTTTTGCACTGACAGTGGCCCGGTGCTGTACAAAAATGACACTGTTGCTGTTTCAATGGAACACGACTGACACTGGTGCAGCTTCAATGGAGGACGACTGCAACAGCGGAAACGGAGACTTAACAGAAAGATAGAGCCGTGCAGGAACTACGTTCCTGTAGCTTATAGCGCATTGCGGCGGAGAGTGAAAGTAATGCTTGTATTAAGTAAACACCTACCTTGTTCCGTCCATCTCTTTCTATATGATCATGAAAGAGACAGAAAATTTTTCAATGTCAAAATATATTTCACACAATTTTAATTTAGTACCTGCCGGTGTTTGCCACCGATTGTGAAAGTCTGTCAAGCCTGGCAAGCGGTTTTTTAGATTTTCAAAAGTGAGTCATTTTAATCAGTTTATGGGATTAGCTATATAGTGGATTAAAAATTTATCGTAAAGTCTAAAATGCCATTCAAATCAGGCTGTATCACTATACCATTAAAGCTAGAGAGCATGGAACTATTTGAAGAGTGCCGAAAATTGGGGTTCAGATTTTTGCGAACCAAATCCCTCAAGGAAATATTATGACGATTTATACAGAGCTAAGCAAGAAGCTAATAGCTTAAAATACAACAAAAAAAAGAGATATAGGTTAAAACATCTATAAAATGACTTTTATACTGGGATTTTTCCCAATTAATAAAAGAAAATCACATACCTAATAAATTGTCGTTACCTTTAATATTTGATAATGTTTCTCAACAAGTTATAACCTCCTCCTCCTATTTTAGTTTTTTAAAGTGTCCAAAACTTTTTGTAAGCTAAAGAAAGTTTTTTAGCTGCATGGAACAGTACAAAGTTGGTTAAGGATTTTATAGAGCTAAAAACTTTCGCGAATGCATTGCTTTTTAACACTAAAAAGTATGGAAAAATTGCGCCTGTTAAGTTTTTTCATATCTTTTATAATTAAGTGTCTGTAAAAAATGAATTAACCAAAAGAATATATGCATTATTATGCGTCTGGCTGTACAAGTATATCCTTGCCGTAGCCACTGGCTGCGCTCGTGTCGTCCAAGTATAACCACAGAGTACCGAACAGGGTGATCCGAACACAGTATCGGTGACCACAGTACACCGACCGATCAGTGGTCTGTGTTGGTGACTCTCGCGTAGCTATTACCTCTATATGCCAAACCGTTAACCTCACATTTTCTAAATGAAATTTTGGTTTTGTTTTTGTTGCAATTATTTGAACTATTGAAGTACAGTAAAATGGGGCGACTTCGGATAGTGTGTATTTGACCCCACTAAGGTCGTTTTACGCGGAAACCAACCACCGGATAACAAATAAAAACGCAGGTTGATTCCTATAAGTTTGCCTCGCAAAGGCAACAAGCAATCTGGTCTGCTGCGGTAAGTTTTTTTATTTTATAATATTTTTAGTAAAAAAACCTAATTTTGACAATTTTTAAAAAAGTCAAAAACTAAAGCTTAATTTATACTGGCCGCCCGCCGTCTGCGTTCACTTCGGCGCTGGGACACATCAATATATGGGATACCTTTACTTCTATTTATACCTTGCCGTTGTTGCGTCGACTCGCCGCTGGCTGCCGCCCAAGATGAGCCAAGTTTATCTTTTTCTGTTTGCCGTTGGTAGCCACGAGTAGTCTGGCCAATAAAAAAACATGTTGAGTGGTCATGTCATTTTTATTGTCGTTTTTGTTTTGTATGTCAAGAATTCTAACCAAACTTACCCAACTTGTTTTGATTGTTTTCTTCGAGGTTTTCTTTTTATGAACTAAATTTTTTATTTTTAAAATGAGGGATACAGAAGAAAGCCAGCTGAGTGAGCTGTCTGGAGAACTAAAACTTACCAAAGAGCAAAAAAGAAAACGAGTAGAATTTTGTGATATGTTGGGTAGGATGGATGAAGATGTAAATTTTATATTCAATATTTTATGGTCAGATGAAGCAACTTTTGTAAGTTGTGCCATACCAAATAGACAATTAAATGAGCAGAGGATATCCTAACTTTACCAGAGAAATTAAGTCCCAGGGAAGGTTTCCAGCAAAAGTCAGGTGCGATATTTTTGTTGACAAAGTGGTAGGACCATTTTTTTTAGCAGTCCCTTACAGGAGAAGCCTACTTGAACTTTTTGTAAGGTTATTTTACCAACTTTATTAATGATTTGCCCCTACCTCTTAGAGCAACTTTAATATTCCATCAAGATGGTGCAACACCAAACAATATCGTAGCTGTTCAACGATTTTTAAATAATGAGTTTATGGAGTGGATTGGAAAAAATGGGACAATATGTTGGCCACTGAACAGCTACGATTTGACTCCGTGCAATATTTTTTTTTGGGGGTACTTTAAAAATAAGGTTTACGACTGGGACATCCAAAATATCAACCAGATGAAGCAATTAATACATTTAACAGGATGAGAAATAAATTGCCATTGTCCATTTTTATTTATTTATTTAATTAACACAATTAGCTATAAATGAGTTAAACAGAAATTTTCCAGAATTTCTAACAAATGCCATTAATGAATTAAGAAAATGGTTTGAAAAGTGTATTCAAGTAAGAGGAGAAAGGTTTGAGCACCTTTTGAGGCGACAAATTATTTTCTTTGTTTTTTTTAGAATTGTTAATTGAAAAAATTAAAATTTAATATGATTAAGTTAAACTTAGGCTTAAATAGGATATGTATTTTGTGTGAATTTTTCTGTTTAAAAATAAAAAAATATTATTATAATGAAACTGCATGGTTGTGTTGAATTGTTTTTCCAGAGGCTACTAGATTAAGACAATTTTTTTTTAATCTACCCACGAGTAATTATAAAAAAACTACAGGGGTGTCTTTTATGTTAATATAAATGTGAATATCTAAAAAACTACAAAGGAAAAATGTATAGTGTTATATATTTTTGTAAAGGTAATTTTAAGGAGAATTCAAAAATATAAAAATATATAGGATGTTCTATTAAAAAAAATTGCTTCACTGGAAGACCCTGTATATGGTCAGCTTTTTAAAAAATGTAGAATTAGCATAAAATAAATTCACATTTTCATAATCCATCCCATAAAGGTATAACTTTGAAGGTCTTTGATCCATCCCGTTTTTGTTTAAACTTTCTACAACCAATATTAAAAAAGTGTACCTAGTTCAAATAATAAAATATATCTTTTTTTACTAAAAGTTTCGTTTTTATCACAAAAATGATTGAAAAATAAGCGTAGAATAGTATTTTATATTTAATTTTTGTCCGACTTTAATTTTTAACAAAAGTCTTTAAAAAATTATAAATTGCAAAATTGTTCACCTGCGGCTCTATAACACCTTTAATTTTTTTATTTGTTTTATCTTTAATGTAATTTTATCAAAACATTTTGCCTGCGATTTTAGGTGACATTTACGCAAAAATTTTCCCCTGCGCGAATTTTATATTTTTACAAACAAATTAAGGGTAAATAAACAACTCAAATTCCCAAAAACCCCATCAATATATACTATTTTAGTTTAATTTTCAAAGTAAATGCATTTTAAGTGTTATTTTCTCAAAAAATTTTGCCTGCGCCGCATTCAAACATGAGTTTGACATCAAATTTTCATTCATTATTTATCCTTAAAAACCCACCCCGAAGCCAATTCCTGGGTGCGCAATTGCTAATAGTAAGTATTTGATCAATCAATTTCCTATGAACTTTTTTTAATTCAATACCTTGTAAAGTCTAACTCATAGGATTAATTTACCGAATTTGACAATTTTTTTTAAATGGCCAAACCAAGAAAATATATATAGAAACCAAAGTTATTTTTGAAAAGTTACAAATATTTAAATAAAAAAAAAAATATGTGTTTTTTAATGTGCCGAAAAGTGCTCTTTAGCACAAAGAAAAATTCGCGCGCAAAGAAGTAGTAGTAGCATTATTTTTTAAGTGCTTTTTATTAGTTTTTTACGAAACTGTTTGCTTTCAATACAAAAAAAATGCGCACATCGGAAAGTGCGCTAAGGTCAGTGGCCTTTTGCATGAGTAATACTCAAAAACCGTAAAATGGACTACACAAAAATAAATATTTTTACGAGATTCCTTTAACCCTTTCCCCCACCATATAGGTATTACTATTTTTTTTAAAATTGGAGAAAAAATCACCGTTTTAGATTCTAAACTCTATTTTCTATGGTTTGATAATGGGAACACGTCATATTTCTCATTTGGATAATATAATCTTTACACCCACTGTCAGTTTCGTAAAAAACTCAAAAATAATTAAAAAAAACTTAAAGATCAAGCTTTTGTTAAATTCACCCAAAAGTAGAAAATAATTTTTTATCTTTCTTATACCATAATAAAAGCGATGGGCGCAAATTAAAAATTTTAACTTTAAGTATCGTATATCGGTCATATCGACGATTTACGTACGAAACAGTTGTATTACTCTAAAACCTATAAGGACATTTTCAAAGGCTTGGCAAGCACAGCAATCTCACCTGTTCTCAGCTTCTTTAGATGAAAGCATTATGTTTATCATACGAATAGAAGAATTTAGTTCCTCTTTTGTAGTTCTCTCTTTGTCACCGTAAAGTTAAAATTTTTAATTTGCGCCCATCGCTTTTATTATGGTATAAGAAAGATAAAAAATTATTTTCTACTTTTGAGTGCATTTAATAAAAGCTTGTTCTTTAAAAGTTTTTTTAATAAAAATTAATTTTTTCATTTTTAGATTTGTAACCTAAATGGTCATTTTCAATCCGCCATATTGAAATTTTCAAAACTAATGAAAAATTCATATCCCCTCCTTCAAAAAAGCTTGTATGCCAATTTTGATTGAAATTGAACAAACTAAATCTTTTTCCCACTCCACTTCCCTTATTAGAGGAAGGTGGGTACCTGAGAATATCATGTTATTGTATTTTCACCGGAACTATAAACGCATACCAATCGTCCATCTTGAATCCGTCATATGAAATTTTCAAAATATGATTAGAAATTGGTTATCTCCATCCCCAAGTGCCCCAACACACCAAATTTCAATGAAATCGAGCGTACTTCAACAGTCCCCCCTTCACCCCCTTCGAGTAGGGGGAGCTGCCAATTTCATCACACTATATTCTTGTGTTGTCACCGCAACTATATAAGCATGTCAAATTTGAAGCCGATCGGATGTCGGCAAGTTAGTTGCAAGATTCCACCCGAACAAACATATCTAGTTATATACATACACTATCGGCATCATAAAAGTGGTACGTGATAAACATAGGTATTTTTTAAATTGTATGGTTAACTACCGGATTATATTTTGTGACAGACTGATACTAAAATGTGGAAATATTGACATCAAAGATTGCTTTCAAAAATAATTTTTATATTACAATAATACGCTAACGCATAAAACAACTGTAACAAAAATTAAAAAACACAACTGTATCGAAAATTATAAAACAATAGAAACAAATTATTAGGTATATAAATTTTAATATCTAGTCATCGCGCCATTCACATCAATTATACATACCGTTTAACTTTCTTGGTAGAGAATCAGCCAAAATTTCAAAAAGGTTTTCATTTTCACCAATCACTTCTGCATAAGCATTGACTATTAACTGGACCAAGTGATGTTGATTTCCCGGCACAATATTAAAGCTTTCCAGCTTTTTTGAAATTAAACCCCAGATTTTTTCCATAGGATT